>JALIZH010027450.1:0-56648 GCA_030522465.1 Rhipicephalus appendiculatus
CGGGTTCTATCCCGGCCTAGGCAGTTGCAATGCGATGGAGGCGAAATGCCAGAGGCCCGTACACTGTGAGAAGTCAATGCACGTTGAAACAACACCAGATGGTCGAAATTTCCGGAGCCCTCCACTACGGCGGCCCTCATAATCACATCGTGGTTTTGGGACGTAAAACCCCAGATACTATATTGTGACGCGAAGACGGGACAGGCTTTTTATTACTGCTTTATACTGTTAGGGGCGAAGCTCCTTAGGACCTAGCCTTGTCTTCCGTTGTGGTCACGGTATAGAGCCCTTGCTATGGTCGAAACTTATGTGAGAAACAAAAAAAAAAGGTTTTACAATAGACGTCGACGTATACATAGGCTAATTAGAGGGCAAGAGATCGCTGTTCCCGACGAAAATAACCTATCCGTAAAAGTATTGCCACGCGCGTTTGTTGCAATTTTGTTCTATTTGGTTTTCGCCCACAAATCCTGTCAGCAATGCTCGGCGCAGACCGCGCCTTAGTGTTCGAGAAGCTTCACGATTGTAGTAGATCATTTTGTTAATATTGCGCGCAAGACGCGAACACTCACGCTTATTCAAGAGCTTGCGTGACCACCAGTGATAAGACTGTAAAGTTCGACGCATGCTATATAAAAGACGGCGCGTCCCAACGACGATCAGTTTTTTCGACGACCGACGCTCTATGCGCCGATGTCAGTGTACAGCGTGCATCAATTGCTTGCTGTAAATTGGGTTTTCGCATCGTGGTCACAAGTTCGGCCAAATAAAGGAGTTTCACCGTGAAAACACCGACTGCTGCCTTCGACAACGTCACGACGACGTGACAGTATTGACGAGTTCATCTCTACTAAAATGTGCCTAGATGTTGAAGCTTCTCAAGGAAACCTGTAACACAAAGGCACACGTCGAGCATTATCTGTCCCTACAAATTGTCCATATTTAAACACTATCTTGCCACCACAAGATGGCGGGTACTTAGATTCACTTTCGAGGCATATCCTCCACTCCAGCAATTTTCTAAATCCTCCTTGAATTGCCTAAGACGACTGGAAGGCGACATAAATTTACATTTGTGTATACACTTTATGTATGCACTTATGCTAAAATATTTAGGTGCCACTTTGTGACGCAGGCGTATCTCTGTCCAATGATCCTATTTCATCAGATGCTCACTGTATATATGTCATCCTTCAAACACTAAACGTTCAGTTCTGAGAATGCGCGAGTCCTGTTTTCCTCGTCTTCGTCCTTGTGTTTTTAGCGCAGTTTTAGTCCTCATTATGAATCATTAAATCCGTGTCATGTACAACATGATTTACATGCCACGCCCATGGTGCGCTCACGGCGATTTCGCTTGCCTGATTAGAAGTTCAGTATTAAGGCGAAACCCTTTAATGTCTCATGCTCATGTCCGTCCTTCCATCCATCCGTCCTTCCGCCCGGCCGTCCTTGTGGCCGTCCGTCCGTCCGTGCCTCCGAACGTGCCGTGGCACGGTGCGAGGTGGCCCCCGGAGCGTGCAAACGGACGCCGGTCGCGTCGGACTCTATAGCGCTCGCGCTCTGCTTGCGTAGCGTCGCTGGGCCCAGCATGTCCAATCATGCAAGGAGGGAGACGCGCGCATCGCGTTCCATTCTGACCGACCCCGTCTCAATATGCACAGGCGTTCGAAGGACACACTGGAATTTACAAAGTGTCCGTCAATGTAAGCTCTGGAACGCGGATGGCGTCTGCACGATGGGAAAAGCGCGAGAATATGAACGCGTGCGAAAAGGAGGCCAATGATGGTGGCATCCATTGACAGATTCTGAGCACTTCCGGCAGAACTTTTGCTGCTCCACTCGGAGCAAGTCTGTTCCATTGGCAGATTGAGAGTGCTCCCTGTATGTTCCATTGGCAGATCCGGAGCAGCTCCGTCGCGAGAAGCACTCCACGGAGCAACTTTTTCTACTCCGCGAAAAGCAGCGGATTCGACCGGAAGTCGCAAGTGCCCCCTGCCCTGAAACGCTGCCAACTGTGCGCGCCAACGGACGCCGGACGCGTCGATCGCGCCTCATGTCGGAGAATACAGCGCTCGCGTTTTGATAGCGTAGAGTTGCTGCGCCCAGCCTGCCCACTCATGCAAGAAGGGAGACGCACGCATCTCGTTCCATTCTGACCCTGCTATTTGCTCCAGCGGTAGCGTTTCCGTACCATTGGTAGATTCCCTTCGGTTGCCCTCCGCCAGAGTGGAATGCTCCGGCGCAGAGTTCATCGGGCACTCCGATTCCGCCAATGGATGACACCATGAGTCTCGCGTCTTATTTGAATTCACGGTAAACAATTAAAAAAAGAAACCAGGCACAATCCGTTTGTGTGTCATCCCACTGAGAGTGTAAAAGAAAAAAGACAGTCAGTCAAATGGCCCCAAGATTTCGCCGAACACACTTTGGAATGTAAAAGTGTCCTTTTTAGATGCGAAGCAGCTCTTTGACTAGGCTGTGTAACGCTGTCCCTCCTTCCGTAAGTCCGTACGAACGCGCCGCAACGCGCTCCCCTCGCCACAGGTGTTGGAGCGGTGCCAAGTAGGTCACGCCGCCGCTGCGCGTTGACGTCACGCTCCCCTCGCAGTGCGCGCTGACGTCACTCTCTCCCTCGCCTGCCGCAGCGCCCGCAGCTGCCGCCTGACGCGCGCCTAACGTACGCGTTGAAACATGTCTGTACGTGTCACCTCTCTTTCGCTTCACCCTCTCCACCGCTCCCATGCGCAACGCTGCTGCTTCGCATCCCATCAGGGTTCCCTTTGGGAAGATGGTGTTTATTTGCATGACGTTTATGTATGAAAAACATAAATGACTAGTGGTAATATAACACTCATGATATGTAATGTACAGCATGACTTGCATGCCACGCTCATGGCATGCTCCCGGCCGTTTCGCTTGCTTGATATACACCACAATCGGTATTTAGTGACGTGACTGCATGTCGAACCTAGGTGGCACCTGGTAACATGACAATCACGACTGGCATGTCATGTACAACGCCATTCACATGTCATGCTCATGGTGCGCTTGCGTCCAGTTTGCTTAGCTTCATATACCCCAAGGTGGGTATTGCGCCAAGATGATATGCACCAAGATGGGTATATGACGAACATAAATGACAGGTCCTAACATGTAAATCATGACATGGGTGTTATGTACAGCATGATTTGCTTCTTGCTGGCTGCTTCGCATTACATGGAGTCCCACAACGCGTGGGATCAGCCGTTTTTTTGTTTTTTTGTTTTTTTTTTTGCACCACTCGCGTTGTCACCGACGGTCACTTTTCGTGTTTGATAAGGCAACTAAGGCATTCCCCTTAATAACTGGAACCGACCGCCGTCACAAAATTTAAAAGCCCCTCCACACAACGAACCAGCGGGAGATTACGCAGAGGGAATAGACTGCATACACACAAATAACTTTGTTGAAATGTCCTGCAAATTAGTGGGACGGCCAAAGTTCCCGCTTAGGTAACGGCCAGGAGTTCCTGACTCGTAGCGGCTTCCTCGGCCCACTGGACAGCACAAAGTTGGTTGTCAAGGTCAGAACTGGGCAACATGGTCTCCCAGCGCGCGCGCAGGCGATCGCTAGAGGCTGCGTCGCCAGTATTTATCATTATCCCTCGACATCCATGAGAAAAAACAACAATGCTAGCACAGGGATGCGTGACGTATTGTCTTTCGTCTCTGCTCTATGCTGGTGGCATGTGAATTTTATTCAAAGAAATATTTCGTTTTCGGATCTCTTTTGGAATGTAACCCTCGCATATGTCACACGTTTTTTTGGTGATAGATGGCGAGCGACATGTGGAAATTACCCTACGTCTCATAAGAAAATCGTATTACCGCCCTACTACCCCACGCTGGTCGCAAAATTCCGAAAATACCCTACAAGTAGGGTAATCATCCTTCGGCAACGCTGCTGGCTGCACGTGGCCGGGGGAACCTGGTGAGTATTCGTTTGACAGACCGAGCAGAGAAGTGGCATGCCCAAACTTGCGATTTCTCTGCGAACGACAGTTTGTATGAGGGAGGTGGACGGCATGTTGCCCCTGACCTCCGAACGAACTGGAGCCGGAGACATGGCCTCAACCTCAAGGCGGAATAAGGCACACGGAGTTTTCAGGTGCTGTTCGTTGGACGAGGCGTGCTGGGTATTTGCATGAAGAGATTGCGGCTGTATTCGGCAATCTGTGTGTGCTTGAAGCCTTGAGCAACTCGACAGCATTTTACGTGTTCGAAGCGCCGACATTCCTTGATTTCATGGCGCGTAGTGCAATCTTCGCACATTAGGATGTTAACTGCATCGTCGGCAATACCTTTAATATGTGCCCGATCTCGTCTACCTCGGCCATGCTGTCGTCAGCTTTTCGGCAGAGAGACAGCATATCTTGTATAAAGACGACATATCACTCTGTTGACATGGGGTTCGCAGGATGATGCTAACCCGAGGTTCGCAGCATGCCACCGCTGCTATTCCGTTGTTGACTTGTTGGGACCGGTGTTTCCCGGCTCCGGAAACTCGGGAGGAAGATGCCGAGGTAGCATAAAGAGAGTGAAGAGGAACTCTACAGAGCTTTAATTACAGTATTTACATGACAAGCATTTCGTTACATGACGAAGACCTCGTCAAACAAGACGAATATTTCGTTGTACATCATGACGATCTTGTCGAAGGCATCGAAGGAACCCGCGGGGGGCTGGTTATAAAGTGTCCCTTTTCCCCAGATCCGTAGAGGGGGGATGGGCTCCAAATTGCGCTGTCGAATCACACGACACACGCCACACCCGACAGCGCCGCCCACACCCGCCCAGGTCAACGTCCTTGACTGGGGCGTGGCCACCACGCTACGCCTGTGATACCAAGGTGTTCCTTCCTTCACATGAGGAGGCCGCTGGGTGATGGGTCCCACGCTCGTACTACCGGCTCATCAAAAGTGTCCGCCGCCTCGAAGTAACACGCCGCGCATTTAGCGGGACCGGTTGTCATCTACAGCGACGCCGCTGTCTCTTCAATGGTGGGTGTCGCGACCGGAACTCATCGCAGTCGTCTCGTCGAACACTTTGCGGCGTCGGACTGCATGGCGCCTCACTTCCCGGCTAGGAAGGACAATACACGGCTGTCAGCAGGCCAGCAGCCCTTCGGCGACTTGTTCGAAGGACAGAGGACACCGATTATTCCTCGGCGCATGCGCCGATTCTAACAGCTCGTCAGCTGGCAGGAGACTCGATTTAAGGGTGACCAGCTGCACAGGTCGCCCGAAGCGTCGGTGTTGAGTGGCGTCCTCCAGGTTACCGCTGATGACGCCCAACCAAGGACTTTCCCGCTCGTTCCTTGTTGTTTTCTTCCTGCGTGCAAGCGCCAGCAATCTGCTGCAAAGCCGGAAGGCCTCATAGTCATGAAGAGGTGGTCCTAGAGTCGCCGATGACTGTAGGCATGCAGCTCGAAGAACCTGACACAAAGGGATACAGCAGAGACAACGATCCAGGTGCCACAACACTACACCACGCACAAGCGTTCAGAATCTGCCTTCAACTCGCCAGGCTTATCAAAATAAAATGTTCATATTGCAACTCAAAACTATGGATGTTGAAGATTGGGCGAGTTGGTTCGTCGTACCTGCACTGGTATAGCGCATTACGGAAAAAATTACACCATCTACCGCTAAAGGGAACCATGTGTACATGTGAAGCAGCAGGCGCTAACGCTTACACTGGCGGCGGCGTTGACGCTGGCGCTCATCGCAGCGTTGCGCAGGAGACAAAACTGGGGAGGCGCAAAGCACGCAGTGATGGAGCAGTGTTTCCTACTGGAACATGCCAATCGCTGCTAATGGCCAATGAGAGACAGAAGACTCCGACTGGACACAGAGACCCGCAGTCCGCTTTTAGTTAACGCGCACGCTGCGACTTTTTATTGTTCAACAACGCACAGGAGAAATCTCCCAACGACACCACCTTGCAGGTCAAGATCCATTGGCCATATATACGGGGTGGCCAGTGAACGGTTGTGCAGCGCGAGCAGTCGGGTTTTTTCAACCAAGAAACTCGCTAGCAGACGCTGCCTGCGTTGGCGCCGCGAGGCGAGAGGGGGAGCGTAGGAAATGAGAGAGAGGGGGGGACGCGCATGCGCAGTGGGAGTGTGGACGCCGCGGCAAGGGACGCCTAGAGGAGAGAGGGGGGAGAGTAGGAGAGGAGAGAGGGTGACGCGCGCATGCGCAGTGGGAGTGTGGACGCCGCTGGCAGGGATGCCTAGAGGAGAGAGGGGGGGAGCGTAGGAGGGGAGAGAGGAGGGGAGGCGCATGCGCAGTGAGGGTGTGGTTGCCACGGGGAGGGATGCCTAGAGGGGAGAGGAGCTTTTTTATTTTTATCTTTTTTCGAAAGGGTTCGCGCATGCGCAGTAAGGGAGGCCACGCGGCACACCACCATTACCACCACCACCATTACCGGATTAAGCTTCGCCATAAGATGCATCACATCTAAAAAAATGCCCCCCACCTCCCCGAAGGGAATCGTGAGGAAATGCGAATGCATTTCGCGCGCGCTTCACTCCATTTATATATACGTGCGAGCGAGCGGACGGGAGTGTGCGGCGCAGGGAGGAGAGAGAGCGAACGGCGAGAGAAGGAGCGGCGAAGCACTGCACCTACCCTCTCGTACACTCTCCACACACGCGAGAGCTCCGCCGAGCTTCCGCGATGCGAGCGCCCTCACACACCAGAGCGCGCTCCTCTTCTCCACTCACTCTCCGCTACTCCGCCCGCACCACCTGCTCCGGTTGCTAGGGGGCGAGGATAAGCGCGCGCGCCCGCAGCTGTTGCTATGGGAGAGGGAGTGAGAGCGGAGAGATAAAAATAACACCATATTCCGCTAATGGGAACCATGTGTAGATGTGAAGGAGCGGGCGCTAACGCTTACACTGGCGGCGGCGTTGACGCTGGCGCTCATCGCAGCGTTGCGCAGGAGAGAAAACTGGGGATCCGTAAAGCACGCAGCGATGGAGCGGTGTTTCCTACTGGAACATGCCAATCGCTGCTAATGTGCAATGAGAGACAGAAAACTCCGACTGGACACAGAGACTCGCAGTCCGCTTTTAATTAACGCGCACGCTGCGAATTTTTATTGTTCAACAACGCGCAGGAGAAATCTCCCACCGGCACCACCTTCGAGGTCAATATCCATTGCCATATATACGGGGTGGCCAGTGAACGGTTGTGCAGCGCCAGCTGTCGGTTTTAGGGGCGAAGCTCCTTATGCCGTGGGTCCTGCGTCCCCTTGTTTGTAGTGCGTAGTAGCCACCTGCGTGATGACGATGACGATCGCGATGCCATACAACACATGGCATCGCGATATGGTCTCACATGCAGATCGTTCAGACCACATGCAACCAACCACCATCACGTCTTTGCCGTGGGTCGTGCGTCCCTTGTAGTTTGTAGTACGTAGTAGCCACCTGCGTAACCAGCAGTATCTCCCTGTGTGATGACGATGGCGCTGCCATCACGGCACACCACATGGAATGTACCCACTATGCGTCATAACGATGACGCTGATGACGATGACGATCGCGATGCCATACAACACATGGCATCGCGATATGGTCTCACATGCATATCGTTTGACCACATGCAACCAACCTACCATCACGTCTTTGATGATGTACCTCCGGAGCTTCGCCCACTCATCATCATTCACTCCGCGGATATGCTGTGATTTTTTATTTTTTTAAAGGGTTTGCGCATGCGCAGTAAGAGTGGTCACGCCGCACACCACCACCACCGGATTAAGCTTCGCCATAAGATGCTTCACATCTAACACCTGCCGGCGCTCACCTCCTCAACCTATCCTCCTCCTCCTCCTCCGCGGACAACGCCGGACAACGCCGGATGCCTGACATAGCCCGACTATGAAATGCATTCGCATTTAAAAGAGAAACGGCCGAGCAGACCTCCAGCCACCTAACCGACGATATTGTGAAGACTATTAAAGAGTGATCTTTAAAAGAAACGTCGTTTCTTTTAAAACTTTTATTTGGTCGGTGTTTGCTTTTTATTCATCATAAAGAGTGTTTCAGACCGCTTATATTAACTCACGAGATGCCAATCGACAACAGCTTACGCTTTTTAGATTTGAACTTGAATTTTTACACCTGACCATGTGTGCTGGCTATAATAACTTAGAACTGGAAAGCCTCTTTTACCCTTTGACTCCTCCCATTCTATGTTAGTTTAGTGAAGCATTACTAATACTTGTTTCATCAACTCCCTTAGGAAATTATGTCATCATGCCATGCAGCGCCGCTTTGCAGCTCAAGGCTGAACGGCTTTTACGTGCTGGGTACCCAGCCCTTCTACTATCATCTATAGCTGAAAACTATTAGGACGAATAGAGAAAGACAAACTCTGAGGCTCAGCCGGAATTAAACGACCGTAAAAGACCCGTACTTTTGCCCTACGTGCATGACATTTGCCCACCGACTAAAAAGATAGGCTCTAAAGGCAGCGTGAAAGTAGGTGTTTTCGACGCCGGATAAGTTGCAGCGGCTTTGCAAAGCAAATAATCTCCTTAAATCACGGGCTACTGTTTGCTTAACCATGCACATAACGCGGTTTGTGACATGTGAAGCGGGTGTTGTTTACTCGAGACCACTCTCATGTGGTAACAGGTATATTGGCCAGACGGGGCGCTGCCTTAATGAAAGGCTAAACGAGCACCATTACAATGTGCATAAGGCAATCCAGCGACACATTGGAAATCACTGCCGTAATTGTGGATGTTCCCCTTTCTCTGATCAATGTGAAGTGGTAAAGAAGCACCCGTCACAAATCACTAGAGAAATAATTCAAGCACATTGTATAGCAAGAGCTGGCATCACATGTATCAGCGCACCCCTTCGTTCGCTTTATCTGAACATGAAGTGTCCTTCCTTAATCAGGTGAACCGTCCATGAATCTTTGGTTTGTGACATTGCGATGGTTTGTCTAATCTTAGCGATACGTTCCGGTGTTCTTTGTATGCTTGCGCAAGTCTGCATATTTAATGGCAATTTGCGAATAAAGCTCAGTTGGAAGATAGCGCTCTGTCCTTTTGTGTCGGTCTGCTCGGCAGTTTTTTCTTTTTTCCGTAGTGCGCTATACCAGTTCAAATCAAAACAATGGAACGTAATTGAATTTCGACACCTGATAGGCACTCCAACCAAAGCAAGTGACCATCTGCCTTCTTGAAGTTTTACGCAAGACAGATATCGTAATGACAGGTAATAGGGTGACCCCACATGGGAACTATTCAGTCCGTCTGTCACGGAAAAGGTCAAGTGTAGGCTCCGGCTTAACAATTCAGACTAAACTGCTACATCCGTCGGCATTTCCGTTACTTCTTTCTCTCTTATGCCAGGCGGAAAAGTGATATTTTCGGAGTACGGCGACAATTGCAGACTCATAAAAAATTGATATCCTCTCCCAGTAACGGGCTCCGTGCATAACTCCGTCTTTCTGAACTTACACTTGTCGCAGTTCCCGGCTTATATGAACACCATGATCTTCAAACACCGATACAAAAAAGAAAAGGGATTAACGTGGCTACGAACACGCCCGTCTAGTTAGTCTTATAACCTACCGATGTTTGCGTCTCTAAATGAAAAGCACAAAGCTCTTCTGAGCGCTTCAATTCTATACTACTCACGTCCACAGAGGACACATGCGATTAAAACAATAAATAAAAAAAAACTTTCGCATGAACCGCGAAAAAACTCGCAAGCAATATCCTTGCTTCATTAGGCTCACTCATAATTTCTAACGTGGCTCTTTTAATCTACTCGTACGACATACCCTAACGCACGCTCCGCTGCGTGTCATTATGCAACCACACAACGCTTACCTTTAAAAGAAAACATACATACCACGCTTGAGAAATAATCAAAACCTAAAGCTAGGCGTGTGCGAATATTCGAGTTTCGAATTCGAATCAAATAATACTTAATCGAATAATTCGATTCAACTTTCGAATAGCTAGTATTCAAAGTTTCGAATAATTTGATTGGACGAATATCTAAAGCGCGACAAAGCCCGACGGTGCAACTTGATAGGGTGGGGTGGCTAAAACTAACGCTAACGTTGTTACGGAAGGCCTTCCGTGAAAACTTTCACCGATATATTGGTTCAAACGTGAGCGCACGTTTATTTTAAAGGACATTGTGTCATTTCCGGACGCCATGGAACCAGGAGCAAGGGCTAAGGAAGTCTGGGAGACTGTGGAACTGTTAGCGTCAAGAAATAACGAGCACTGAGCTCAGACCTTATACTCAACAGGTTCAAAATACTTCAATGAGCTCGTGACCCTATTTATTTATTTATTTATTTATTTATTTATTTATTTATTCAAATACTCTCAATGCCATTGCGGCGTTACAGAGAGGAGTGGTGTTACAAGTTAGAAATGGCAGTCTTGAATTGATGCATGATCAGGGTTGCTGGCGATGGAGGCTGGAAGGTGGTTCGACTCAGATGAAGTCTTCGGCACGTAGGAATAGAAGTAGAAGTTGGTATGGCAGAATGGTACATGAACATTAAAAGTTATGGTCCACGCGAGATGAAATGTAAGACGGTGGCGAGAACGATGTGCGTTTTATTTCAGGATTCACGAAAAATAATTTCTGGAAGAGGCAAAGGCGGGCCTGCTTCCTCCTGTTAGAAAGGGTAGGGAGATCAAGAGAAGCTTTTATTGGTGAGATACTAGCGGTACGGGAGTAATTAGCAACAGTGAAACGAGAAAGCATGATCCTAAGAAAGCATGATCCTTTGAAATAGTGGAAAGCGCATAGAGCTGGACTTTATCCAGGTGTCGTCAAAAATGCTTTGCGATACCTTCCCATTCCTGCTACTGAGGCATGGTTTCAATTGCAGGAAACACCGTAACATCACAGCGAGAAAGTTTGAACCAAGGTCACGTGGAATGGCTTGTGTTTCAGCATAACAAAATTTCTAGCCTTTCGGTGGCCAGTCATTCACAACGCTATGTGCTCGAGGACAAGAGGAGATTGGATTTATTTGATCTTTCTTTAAATTTTCAACAAAATCTTTCATATTCAATATTAGATTCGATATTCGACATTTTCGGCCACTATTCGGCACTATTCGATTCGAATTCGATTCGAGATGAAATTTAACTGTTCGCACACCCCTACAGGCTAAAACTAGTTACCTAAACAACATCTGGTATGCGAGATACCATAAGAAAACATTGCAAAACCAAAATAATCAAAACAAAAGGTAAAATCAAAACAGACAAGTCCGGTAGCGACCGTGTCTCAAAACATTGCGGCTGTCACCCATTTTTGAGGCGAACGCGCGGTGGTCGTGCCCTGTGAGCCTTTCTTATCGAACGGGGAATACAACAATTGCGAACTCCATTCGCTTCACCTACGAACCGCACGAAGCTCCTCGCTGACGACCTACGTTATTCCCCTCGTTCGGCTAATTCTTGAGAGCCACTGACCTTGTACTCCCGCGCCCATCAAAGCTGCCGTATATAGTGCGACAGGAGAACTGACCCGTTCTCTCTGTCTGCATTTGCGCACCACCTGCTTTCCCTTTTCTTTTCGCCCGGCGGCTCATTCGTATGCAAAAAATATTTGACGCCGATGACAAACGCCTCGCTTTGTGTCCTACGCTCACACGTTTAGAGCCTTTCTTCAAACGGGTTCTGCTCTTTGTCGCACCCCTGTCTCTACGACGCCGCTTACGTCTGCGCCCCATTCCTTGTGTTCCTTTTCGCGCCTCTCACTCGTATCTCCCACACTCATCAGCAATATCGATGCTCTCGTTAGCTGTCTCACCCGCACAGCCCGAGTGATTTACTGGCAAGGCATCGTCTCCATTCCTTGCCGGACTGGCGGACAGCTCAGCGTGTTCGGGAAGAATGCAGCTGTCTCCTTCCGAACCACCTAGCTCGCATGCCTGGGCGCTGTCTACAACTGCATTGTCTCTACCAGGGGCGTAGAAGCCAAGGGGGGGGGATGGGGGGTTCAAACCCCCCCCCCCCCCCCGAAATTTTTTCAGTTTTGCTTGCGTATATATGCACGCACACATACAAACGCACGCACGAACATACATAAAGTATGGTTGAACCCCCCCCCCCCCCCCCGAAAAAAAATTTCTGGCCTACGCTACTGGTCTCTGCTCTGTTCTTTAGCGCCATCTCCTGAACTTGCACTGGCATTCTTGTTATCCTCAAAGATAGCGTGGCCTTTTCTACGCCATTTTGGGCAGTCATTTACGTGCTCAGAAACGAGGAATGTCTCGAGCTGCGCATTGACCCTTTTAGAGCTGCTGAAACAAGCCTCGGCCCTGCAAGGAACACTTTCCTGAAACGTCTCAGGCTCAGGACGCCATTTTTGGCAGTCATTTATGTGTTCAGGAACCGGGAATGTCTCGGGCTCCGCATTAACCCTTTTAGAGCTGCTGAAACAAGCCTCGGCCCCTGCAAGGAACACTTTCCTGAAACGTCTCAGGATCAGGACGCCATTTTTGGCAGTCATTTATGTGTTCAGGAACCGGGAATGTCTCGAGCTCCGCATTAACCCTTTTAGAGCTGCTGAAACAAGCCTCGGCCCCGCAAGGAACACTTTCCTGAAACGTCTCAGGCTCAGGACGCCATTTTTGGCAGTCATTTATGTGTTCAGGAACCTGGAATGCCTCGGGCTCCGCATTAACCCTTTTAGAGCTGCTGAAACAAGCCTCCGCCCCACAAGGAACACTTTCCTGAAACGTCTCAGGCTCAGGACGCCATTTTTGGCAGTCATTTATGTTTCAGGAACGAGGAATGTCTCGAGCTCCGCATTAACCCTTTTAGAGCTGCTGAAACAAGCCTCGGCCCCACAAGGAACACTTTCCTGAAACGTCTCAGGCTCAGGACGCCATTTTTGGCAGTCATTTATGTGTTCAGGAACCGGGAATGCCTCGGGCTCCACATTAACCCTTTGAGAGCTGCTGAAACAAGCCTCGGCCCTGCAAGGAACACTTTCCTGAAACGTCTCAGGCTCAGGACGTCATTTTTGGCAGTCATTTATGTTTCAGGAACCGGGAATGTCTCGGGCTCCGCATTAACCCTTTTAGAGCTGCTGAAACAAGCCTCGGCCCCTGCAAGGAACACTTTCCTGAAACGTCTCAGGCTCAGGACGCCATTTTTGGCAGTCATTTATGTGTTCAGGAACCGGGAATGCCTCGGGCTCCGCATTAACCCTTTTAGAGCTGCTGAAACAAGCCTCGGCCCCTGCAAGGAACACTTTCCTGAAACGTCTCAGGCTCAGGACGCCATTTTTGGCAGTCATTTATGTGTTCAGGAACCGGGAATGTCTCGGGCTCCGCATTAACCCTTTTAGAGCTGCTGAAACAAGCCTCGGCCCCGCAAGGAACACTTTCCTGAAACGTCTCAGGCTCAGGACGCCATTTTTGGCAGTCATTTATGTGTTCAGGAACCGGGAATGCCTCGGGCTCCGCATTAACCCTTTTAGAGCTGCTGAAACAAGCCTCGGCCCCACAAGGAACACTTTCCTGAAACGTCTCAGGCTCAGGACGCCATTTTTGGCAGTCATTTATGTGTTCAGGAACCGGGAATGTCTCGAGCTCCGCATTAACCCTTTTAGAGCTGCTGAAACAAGCCTCGGCCCCACAAGGAACACTTTCCTGAAACGTCTCAGGCTCAGGACGCCATTTTTGGCAGTCATTTATGTGTTCAGGAACCGGGAATGCCTCGGGCTCCGCATTAACCCTTTTAGAGCTGCTGAAACAAGCCTCGGCGCCGCAAGGAACACATTTCTGAAACGTCTCTGGCTCAGGACGCCATTTTCGGCAGTCATTTACGTGATCAGGAACAAGCAATGTCTCGAGCTCCGCATTAACCCTTTTAGAGCTGCTGAAACAAGCCTCGGCCCTGCAAGGAACACTTTCCTGAAACGTCTCAGGCTCAGGACGCCATTTTTGGCAGTCATTTATGTGTTCAGGAACCGTGAATGCCTCGGGCTCCACATTAACCCTTTTAGAGCTGCTGAAACAAGCCTCGGCCCTGCAAGGAACAC
Organism: Rhipicephalus appendiculatus; assembly: GCA_030522465.1. Taxonomy (NCBI): domain Eukaryota; kingdom Metazoa; phylum Arthropoda; class Arachnida; order Ixodida; family Ixodidae; genus Rhipicephalus; species Rhipicephalus appendiculatus. The sequence goes on from JALIZH010027450.1 coordinate 14,098, forward strand.
TTTCCTGAAACGTCTCAGGCTCAGGACGTCATTTTTGGCAGTCATTTATGTTTCAGGAACCGGGAATGTCTCGGGCTCCGCATTAACCCTTTTAGAGCTGCTGAAACAAGCCTCGGCCCCGCAAGGAACACTTTCCTGAAACGTCTCAGGCTCAGGACGCCATTTTTGGCAGTCATTTATGTGTTCAGGAACCGGGAATGTCTCGAGCTCCGCATTAACCCTTTTAGAGCTGCTGAAACAAGCCTCGGCCCCGCAAGGAACACTTTCCTGAAACGTCTCAGGCTCAGGACGCCATTTTTGGCAGTCATTTATGTGTTCAGGAACCGGGAATGCCTCGGGCTCCGCACTTAACCCTTTTAGAGCTGCTGAAACAAGCCTCGGCGCCGCAAGGAACACATTTCCTGAAACGTCTCAGGCTCAGGACGCCATTTTTCGGCAGTCATTTACGTGATCAGGAACAAGCAATGTCTCGAGCTCCGCATTAACCCTTTTAGAGCTGCTGAAACAAGCCTCGGCCCCGCAAGGAACACTTTCCTGAAACGTCTCAGGCTCAGGACGCCATTTTTGGCAGTCATTTATGTGTTCAGGAACCGTGAATGCCTCGGGCTCCACATTAACCCTTTGAGAGCTGCTGAAACAAGCCTCGGCCCTGCAAGGAACACTTTCCTGAAACGTCTCAGGCTCACGACGTCATTTTTGGCAGTCATTTATGTTTCAGGAACCGGGAATGTCTCGAGTTCCGCATTAACCCTTTTAGAGCTGCTGAAACAAGCCTCGGCCCTGCAAGGAACACTTTCCTGAAACGTCTGAGGCTCAGGACGCCATTTTTGGCAGCCATTTATGTGTTCAGGAACCGGGAATGTCTCGGGCTCCGCATTAACCCTTTTAGAGCTGCTGAAACAAGCCTCGGCCCTCCGCAAGGAACACTTTCCTGAAACGTCTCGGGCTCAGGACGCCATTTTTGGCAGTTATTTATGTGTTCAGGAACCGGGAATGTCTCGGGCTCCACATTAACCCTTTTAGAGCTGCTGAAACAAGCCTCGGCCCTGCAAGGAACACTTTCCTGAAACGTCTCAGGCTCTTGACCAGCGACGGCGTCGTCCTGTACGTGCTCTACACTAACCCACTTCTACAGGCGCGCATCTTTCTCTAACAGGTTCTCACAACTCGCGACCTGCCTCTCCTTGTCTCAAGGGTGGCTTTACCTGTATCTGACTGTCATCTGTCACTTTCTTAAAGGAAATGCCGAAGCGCCTGAATAACGCTGCCTTAGCGACTTCGTATTTCTCGAACTCCACGTCAGAAAGGTGAGCCAATACGTAGGCCACGTCAGTTGGAAGAACGCATAACAAACCAACAGACCAAAAGTCACGGTCTAGGCCTACCTCTGCGCCGAAAGATGATAGAAAACTCTCGATGTTTTCGCCGGGCACTGAGAGCACGTACCTTAAACCGTACTCGCTGGACCTTCAGATGTTGGATTTCTCTTCCATGACCGTCTATCTGAACTCAGTGTTCTTCCCCTTCTCTTTCGTGCTCGCACTTTTCCTGTTCTCGCTCGCTTGCTCTTTCAGGAGTGCCACTTGCTCCTCCTTTTAATGCTTGACGCTGCATCTCGACTTCGAGCTCTAACTACCTGATTTCCCTTTCCTCTTTCTCTTTTCGTACATTATCTTCACTTCCTCCTCCTTCAAAGTTTTCTGAACTGGTTCCCAAGGAATTTCAATGCTCTGCGCACTACTGGCACCTTTGTCTATTTTTGTCAACAGATCCCACTTTTTAATCTCTTCATAGCCTCCAAGTTCCAACTCCTCACATAACATCAACAATTCTGCCCTTCGCAACTACATAAGGTCCATGGTCAGTGCTTTTAAGCTTTGGCATTGCCCTCTCAATGATACTAAAAAAAACCGCACTTCGCATCAAACATTTCCCGCTTCCAAGGAATTGAAATTTTTAACCCAAAATTTGAAAGCCTGGCAAAGCTCAATGGAAAAACCAAACGCTCACACGCAACTGCAGTGTCATGTCACCAGGTCCATCCCATCTGCTGACCACCAGTTGTTGGGACACGCGGTTCGCAGCATCCCATCGCTGCTATTCAGTTGTTGACTTGTTGGGACCGGGCGTTGCCGGCTTCCGAGACTCGAGAGGAAGATGCCGAGGCAGCATAAAGATAGTGAAGAGGAACATTACAGAGCTTTAATTACAGTAGTGTCACGTTGTCGTGACGTCGACGAAGGCAGCAGGCGACGTGGCCAAGATGAAACTGTTTATTAGGCCGAACTTGTGGCCGGTAAAGGGAAAGTAAGATTACAGCAATACACGCTGGCACTGATAGCGGCGAACAGAGCGGCGGCCGTCGATGAACTGATCATCGCTGGAGCGCGGCGGCTTTTATACATCACGCGTCCGAATATTGTATCCTTATCAATGGTCGTCGCGGAAGCTCTGGAATAATCTTGAGGGTTCGCATGCTGTGCGCAATGTTAAAAAAAACGATCTACTACAAACGTGAAGCTTCTCGAACACTGAGGCGCGATCTGCGCCGAGGATTGCTCACAGTCTTTGTGGGTTTAAACAGATCACAACAAAATAACACGCGTGGCAGTATTTATATGGCAACCATTTCGTTACATGACGAACATCTCGTCAAACAAGACGAATATTTCGTTCTACATCATGACGATCTCGTCGAAGGCATCAAAGGAGCCCGCGGAGGCTGAGTACAAAGTGTTCCTTTTCCCCAAATCCGTAGATGGGGATGGGCTCCAAATTCCACTGTCCAATCGCAAGACACATGCCACTTCCGACGGTGCCACCCACACCTGCCCCGGTGAAGGTTCTTGACTGGGGCGTGGCCACCACACTACACCTGTGGCACCAAGGTGTTCCTTCCTTGACGTGAGAAACCGCTGGGTGATGGGTCCCACGCTTGTACTACCGGACGCATCAAGGGGTCCGCGGCCCGAAGTAACTCGCCGCGCATTTAGCGGGATGGGTTGTCATCCGCAGCGACGCCGCTGTCTCTTCAATGGAGGGTGTCGCGACCGGGACCCATTGCGGTCGTCTCGTCGAACACTGCGGCGTCGGACTACGTGGTGCCTCACTTCCCGTCTAGGAAGGACAATGCACGGCTCTCAGCAGGCCAGCAGCCCTTCGGCGGTTTGTTCGAAGAACAAAGGACACCCCTGCCTCCTCGGCGCAGGGCGCCGATTCTAGCAGCGACCAGCTTCCTTTTCCGCCAAACCGATGACACGCCGCCTGTCAAACTTCCTCAGTCTTCGAAGAATTCACAGCTCTACTAATTTCTTCAACAACTCCTTCTTGCCATTAGCCATTTCAGAATGAAATAGTTTACCTGACCTTATTTTAACTGAACATGACCCCACCGAATTTCGAAACGTAGCAACGAATTTATTGAGTGCTGATGCATAACGTATTCAGAGGCTCTCTTTTCCATTTGGTTTTTCATCTCTTTGAGTGCATTATTCCTGTGTATTTTCACTGCCTTGAAATATCACCTCGTTCCTTAAAAATGTTACTTTTATTGTATTTCTTTAGTTCATGACTGTTTGAACGCTCCTTTTGTCCTATGTATGCTCCCCCCCCCTTATGTAATATATCAGCAGGGGCCTTTAAGGGTTTATAAATAATGATGACGATTAGGGCGACAATAACATATGCGGGTGAAGTACCACTTATTGAAAGCTATTTGTTATAAATAATCGTTCGGTACCAATTCTGATGAAAGTAGCAGGCCGCACAAACCACGGTTGTTGTGAACAGTAATGTTATTGCGGCAAAAGTGCTCATGGATAACTTTATCAAAGGTCGCGCGAACTTAATAACGGATGTCAAAGCATCGTTCGCCCGCGGCCACTTAATACCACTCTTAAAACTAGGGCGAGGTGTTGCCGTGAATCGTGCGCTGCAGTCAACGCAGATCGAAACGTTACCTCTCGGCCGCGCACTTTCCGCGCAAGAGCAAGAGCCAGGTGCGCGCCGTCGCGCTTGCCTCAGTAAACATAAATGTACGCGATATGTGAGGATGCTTCGATTTACAGACCACTCGATGAATTTAACAACTCATCTTTTACCAGAGCGCATCTTCACGTTTGGCGTCCATGGCGCCATGCGCACGAGCTCCGTCGAAAGTGCACGACGCGACGATGACCGCACATTGGCTCGCTAAAAACCTTTGTTGGCAGACACTCTAGGTTTTTTCACAGCTAATACAAAAATATCCAACGATTCCAAAGCGAGAAAAGCCGTGGTTCAAGAGCCTGAATCACTACAGTCGTCGAACACTTCGCGTAGTCGGTGCCATGTGGTGTGGTTTTATAAGTAACAGAAAGATTCCGGCAGACGACGCCACCGTATGTCGTCGCCACCAATAGCTGTTGCACAAGCAGCGGGAAGAGGCGTCGTCTTTCTCTAATCTGACAAAGGTTCCACGTTCTTTTCACCGCAACAATATGCTACACATGGAGAGTTAAGCCAAGCGACGACGACAGAATACTACAGAACACGACAGCCTGGCCCCCCAAAGTTCTCCGCGATTAAAAGGGAAAATATGCCACCATCAACTATGGAACCCGCTTTACCACTTCTCATGGTTCAGCTTCGCTTTCCTTTTAAGCCTACGGCAAGCCGGCGAGACGAAGACGCACAGCCCGCAACATATCGTGCCATCTGTCGGCAGAAAGTGCGCAACCAAAGCGAATTGTCTACCGCGTTTGGAGGCCAGTTCATACACCTCTCCTTCTTCCACCGCGCTGCCAGTGCCGCAATCCAAAGCGCGCTTGAACGTCGCAGATGCCGAGCTAAGACCAAAGGGCATTACCTTGAACTCGAAAAGGTCGCGTGGCGTTATAAAGGCTCTCTCTCGCTCTCTCTCGTCGACTTCGATTTGCCAATAGCCGGTCTTGAGTTTCTTCGACAAAAAGTACTTGGCATTGGGGAGTCGATCTAGGGCGTCGTTTATCCATGGGAGAGGATACACGTCCTGCAAAATGATTTCGTTCAGGCAACGATAACCAACGCGGAAACTTAGGGTTCTACCGTTATTCCTTACAAACACCACGGGAGACGACCGCGGACTCTTGGACGGCTGTATGACGTCGTCCCGCAGCAGTTCATTGATTTTCCTCCTGCGGCCTCGCGTTCTCGCGTCGCAATTGTGTACGGGTTCTAGTGCACTGGTCATTCACTTCGTTCTGTTATAATGCGATGTTTGGCGACTGGGGTGTGTCAAATTCTTGAAGACGACGGAAAGCAGTCCTTGTATTGCAGTAGCAGGGTCTTGAGCTGTTTTTGCTTGTGCTTTGGAAGGCTCGCATTGACATGGAAGGCCGGTTGGGGACCTTGTCGAAGCAGGGTCGGTTGCATCGAAGAGGGCGAAAGTATTGCTGGCGTCCACGCATTCGTTCATGTAGACGACCGTCGTACCAATGCTGATGTGTCTCTTTGAGCGTGAAGTTTGCCAGCAATACCTTCGCTTTCCGATAACGCAGCTTGGCTATGCCTCTTGCGACGCAAATCTGACGGTTAAAGAGGAAGTGTTGGTCACCTTGGATGACACCTTTAAGTATATGAGTTCTTGAGTGCCGACATAAATGAATTGGAGACGTGAGTTGGGCTAGTTGGTGCGTATTAACTGCAGACAGAGGACAAAGTAGAGGCCAGAGGACAAGGTAGAGACGACAGACAGGACGGAACGCACATGATCCCGCTGGAGAGACGCGGGACGGTGACGTGCCCCTCTATCACATTCAAGGCCTGTTGACCTATTTTCCGATCCGGCAGTATGGAATTGTCCGCGGAAGCGTTATCGTCAATGGCTGCGCCTTGTTGATTCCGGAAATCCATGCCAAGAATGAAATATCCCTCTAGGGTAAAGTATTCCATAGACTCCAAAGCAGGACGGGTGTGACAGGAAGGGGAAGGTTGCGGGATGACGGAAGGAAAAAAAACAAGTGACAGTTTCGCCACAAGGCGAAGCGATGAATGCGATAGCAACAAATTGAAATACGCGCTGCTCAAACAAGAACGTCGCACGAAACGAATTCACAGGTACAGACGAGCGCGAACTAACAAGTGTCACAGTTGTTACTTCGCTGTGTTTGGAAAGCGTGTTCTTTTCGCAAACGGGGGGGACTGCCGCGAGCGGGATGTGACCTTCGTGCGCTCGGTGACTACAACCCAATCGTTCCGGCGAACGCCCAATTCTCCCCCCCCTACCCCCGAGCAGTGATGTTCCGTGCAGGGAAGTTTCCCTTTTTCATGGAATTTTCGACAGTCATTTTGGACGAAAGGGAAAAAGGGAATCTTCGCGATATTGCAGGAAATTCTGAGGGGCGGCGATTTTTTTTTATAACGATCTAAAGACTGTGGACATGAGGCTTTCGCATGACGCAATCGTTTCTGGCGCATGTAGCGCGTCAAACCACAGCCTCTAAGGTTCGTTTTCAAAGACCATAGTCTTTGTTGGGATAATTCAACGCAGAAACATTGATGACATTGATTTGACTGACTGCTGGTTTGTGTGGCCAGCGATTCAGCTGCCCGGCGAATGTTTAAGCCCGTGCTCAAAGCCCGCCCGTCTTGATCTGGGGAATCTGTTCATACTTACGAACATTGTCAATCAAAAAGCAAATATTACGCATATTTGAGGTGCAATATCAATACGTACGTATTCGTACGCAGAGCGCATTTTCTCGTGGGTGAGCGACGTCAAAACACGGAAGCGCAATAGGTTAGGCAGTGACACACTGAACGCCACAATGGTGACGCGTTCAAGATTCCACTCAAAAGAAATCTGCTGTAATAGCTTCAAGGTGACGCCCAAACACAGCAATCTTCACACACAGCAGAACACTCGAGTGAACAAGCCGCCGAAGATGTCGGTTTTTCGGTTTGCCCAAGAGGGCTGACATGTTCTAGTCATTGTGCTGTGATCCTAGCTTTATATATTTTAAATACCTTGCTTTTTTCAGTTCGAGGCACAAAAAAGTTCTGCGGTCAATTGAAAGCTAAGTTCCGCCGAGCGCGGCCTTTGCACCATCTCGCTGGTAATGCTGAAAACATGCTGAAAACTCACTGTATGCAAATAGCCCGCCGTTTGAACGTTGAAGGACATGCGCTTTCGTGGCTCAGTAGTTAGCGCCGGGCGCTGCAAAGCGAGAGGTCCCTCGTTCGATGCCGCCCGTCGGCAGCATTTTTCTGAATTATTTTTCTTTGTGGCTTTTATAAATATATAGATACATATACATATACGGGGCATGACGGTGGCGGCAGCGGCGACGGCGAAAACCAGCCGAGAGTGTCCATATAATTGCTATTAGCTTCGAGATCTTTGTGTGGCGCCCTCTCACGTGTGACGTCAGGGGGAGGACTCGGTTGCAGCTCTTCGCGCACGCGCTCGCTACGTGAAGGCTGCTCGACGCTGCCGATCGGTCTATCGTGCTCGAGTTCTTGAAACATTGGTGGGAAAGTTCATAAAGCAATTTCTACTGAATGTTCAAGCAAGATGCCCAGCAGAATCGAGCGGAGTTGCCGTCAGGAGGACGTTCAGTGTCGATTGCTCCTGGTGTCGTCTGCTAGCCATCCATGTGTACATCTGCTTCTATGGTGAATTTTTCTTTTCGCGACTGTTCTATGGCCTTGGCGCACTCAGAATGACTTTCCTGCCCGTTTTCGATCACTCACTTCAGCGTTCGGGCTTTAGGTTCCATGTCTCCGTTAAAGCGCAATAAATATATACCGCGTGCTGCGCGTGTTCGGTTGCCAAGCCTGCTCCTTCGGTTGAATGCCTATGTTAGGATCATGCCAAACGACGTGTCATGTCATTCAAATAAATTAAATGGCGTTACCGGCAACAACGTTTGATTAAATCCACATTTTTAGCAGGTGCTGTGTGATCGCGTCGTAAGTACTTTAAATTGAAACACGAAATACACACGGTGAGTCTAAAGGGAATGCACGACGGGGATATGAAATATTGGTAGGTTGTGCAGAGTGATTTTCTTATGTTTTTGACTTTTTGTTCTTTTTTTTTGCAACATATTTTATTCCTTACGTTAATAAATCGACGTTTGTTCACTCGTTCACGGTGGTCTGAAAATATGCTGAACAGAATTAGTGTAATCATACTAACGTTGATAAATACAAAGCTTTCGCATCGACAGACGTAAGAAGATGTATTTGCAATAAAATACTGTAAATCGGTCTCAACGGTCGACTCCTGGTAGGGCTTGGTGTGATCACTGTACTAAAAAGACTCGAGTTCCTTATGCAATTGCCGAAATTGACTCGAAGGCGAAAGCCATCTTTTTTCTTGAGTCGATGTATTGTTCCTTCGCCGCCCCCCCCTCCGAATGCTTTCTGGACGTAACGTGGTTTTGCACTGAAGCTTTCTACACATCACCTGGTTTTGCATCGCCTCCGAGGTCGGCCCACCAATCACGGAGGCAATTCAAAGCGACGATGTCATGTGATGACGTAATCATGTGAAGTAACGTTATGACGTCACAAATTTTGGCGGTATAGGATGTCATGATGACGTCATCATGTTATGAATGTTCGCACCACTCGTGTTGACGCTGGCGACGAGGGCCGCCGATGGTCAATTTTCGCATCTGATGAGGAATCTAAGGCTCTGACCTTAAGATATTCAATCTTGATACAGCACAGTAAAGAATAGCAATAATCAGCCACAAGGGCCAAAAGAATGGTGGGAAAAGAGCGCTATTTCTCCTCTTCCTGGACACATTCGCCGACTTTTCCTACTGTTTACGAAACTGTACTATCTGTCATAGGCGGAGAGAAGCCGTCCGGAGGGGGCTCGGGCCCCCTCCGGAGGGCTTCATAGGGGCCGGAGCCCCCCCCTGAAGCAGGCCCGGGATATTTTTAAGAGCTTGCAAACTCCAGCTTCCCAAAGGTGTATACTGGTAAAAAATGGTATTTTCTACCGTCTGAGAGTTATTATTGGCCGTCTTAAATTGAATTCAAGGGCATAATTAAAGCTTCCTGTGCCAGCATTAGCCCACTCTCTGATGTCTAATGCATGGTTTAACAGAGTAAGTAAAGCATGTCAATGAAATAATTAAGCATATCCCACGCTTTCAGCCAAGCTTTGCGAGGTAAAGCGATGTTTTTGCGTAAATTGAAAAATAAATGTGGAGTCTGCCACTATTGATCTTGATAACAAAGAGGCTGAGGTTGTATCACACTTTAGTCGGACTCTCTCTCTCTCCCTCTTTCGATATATATATATATATATATATATATATATATATATATATATATATATATATATATATATATATATATATATGTGTGTGGAGAGAGATAGAGAGAAATGTGGAAGAGCATGTCGGGCCCCGCCTCCTCCGGGAAAATGAAAACGATCCGCCTATGCTATCTGTGTCAAATGAAAATCGAACCCTGCAGCGGATTGCGTTGCCCCAGCATTAGAAATACTGTGCGCGCCACCCTGACATCACCATTGACAGGCTCGCACAGTCGATCAGGCAGCACAGCGCGATCGAAAACATGAATGTGGCTCATAAACGTATTTATCTCCAACCATAAGGGTCGAACTGTACCACGCGCACTACTGCTGGCGTTTCATCCGGAGCGATCTTATTTGCATCCAGCTCGCCCAATCTATGCTAGTGAACCGCAGTAACCCGCTGGTAGATGAAGTTATCGATTTCATTTTGTCGGCTGTCGTGTCTGCACCAGTCCACATGACTACAAATGGGAATGGAGCATGGATAAGCCGCAAAATTGATCGCGCTTCGATTTCAAAGCAGCTTAGACTCTTTAACTCACCTGGCGGGGGCGTTTGCGCTTTCACGTAAGCTGTTTCAACGCCATCAAGCCCAATGAGTGATGCTACGAACTCGGGGACATGAACGTGACCGCGATGGCTGTGGGTATACAGAAGATATGTTAAATGTTAACGTTTCTTAAACTCCTGTAATGCTAGCAGTCATCTCAAGAAATATCATTAGAAGAAAATGCAGCTAGTAGTCGAGGAACGCCGTGCGACGCGAGCGAACTATAACGAAAATGCTGCTGTTTTAGCCAGAGCGTAGCAGACGACAGAAGTCGAATCCCCGCCCTTGCGTCACCGGAGCGCCGTTCGCAGCGCCGTCATCGGCGGCACACGAGGCGAATCGCAATAAAACATGTCATATAGCTCAAACAGAAAATTCCATTTTTAACAGCGGAGCGGTTGAGGCATGGAATAATCCCACGTGTTGTAGCAAAAATGTCGGACATATGTATGCGCCACAGGAATTGGGCAAGCCCCACTACCGAGCACAGCAGGTGCGATGGAACGCGAATATAGTACATGGAGAGGGTAGCGTAGATGAGTGATACAGAGCAGTGGGGAAGGAGGATGAAGCCTGGGATGGACAGAAAAAAGCCTAGTGAAACGAGGAGGGCTGAGGCAAGGGCACGGGAAGGAGGAGGTAGGCTCGGCGAAGTAGAAAGGCGGAATTCGAACCCGTGTACCACGGTCCAAAGGCGAGCGTTGTAACCACTCGGCTCTCCAGGCGCGGTTGCTGAAAAATCATTTATTGGAACCACATGATTGCGTTGCTATGGACGAGAGAACGAGAAAAAGATACAAAGTGGGAAAGACAGAAAGAAAAACAGAGGGAGAGAGAGAAGAGAGAGAAGAAGGCACATTCGAGACACCACAGCGCTGTGGTGCAACCATACCAACAAGCCCAAATCGCCACCCTCATCGAGTCTATAGCGGCGCTCACTCATGCGTATCGTCCTGCCCCATCTACAAGTGAGCGTGCGAGCACGCCCATCGTGAACTAGACGCTTTAGGAGACATGCATTTGTATTTGTGTTATTTCGACTAAAGGTGCTCTTCCATGCGAAATAGAGATCCGCAAACATCAGCTGCTTAGCTGGAATACAACAAAGCGAATGTTCAGCATGCATGCGGTTATGTAGCGCAGCCCGACGGGAACGCAATAACCCAGGGATTTCCTTATCTCATAGACATGAGATAACGAAATTTCAACTACACTCTCGACAGCGGGACGTCGCTCTTTCTGGCTTGTAATATGCGTATTTCAGGTGCCACTAAGTGCCGCGACGTGCCTTCAGGCTGTAACTGCACCCAATGAACTTCTTTTGTCATTGACCTGGCTTCCTCCAAGTCAATAGCAACGGGAGTGGCCTTAAACGATGAGAGCAATTAGAGTGCTTCCAGAATTCAACGTCTGAGTAATTTTTATGGTAGTAGGGGCAAAAGCGTTGCGCGCAAGAAGGAATAGAATATATTTCCATGGGTACGGTAAGACAATGGCGTGTAACTTCGCTTATGCTATTAAAGATGCGGCACGAGTACTTTTAGGCGACTTAGTGCACTAGTGAGTGAGTTGCGTGAAAGCGAAAAGGGCGTCTCGGAGTTCTTTCATGTGGCTGCATAGCTTGCACTCAACTATTTCGATGCGTGAGTAATCACAAACAACTGCCAACTTCGTGGTTCTGCCGTTTAAAAGGTATTTCTTATGGAATTGTCTCATGCAACGATGGACCATGAGCACATAACTTTGAAATATCTTATATTGTCACTGCTTATGTTTGTTTGCTTGTGTCTGCATGCATATGTTTTATACTTACATTAGTAAAATCCGCACTTACACATTACACATTACAGATCCTCCGAGGTGGTAATTATCCCAGCAATGTAGTTAAACATCAGCAAGAGCTTCTGGGATTGAAAGGCTACCATCTGATCTACGATGCAAGTACATTTGCTTTTGCGTAACACGTGTTGGTTCACGTGCCGTTAGTAATATAATTATTTAGTAATAGACATTTTCTGCTACGTAAAAAACACATAAGATCGGACGGCTGTACTCGTTCAAAGCGTGCTTTTTAAACGCACTTGCACTTAAAAAAGTCACAGTTTCACCGCAAGGGCGAAGCAATGACTGGGATAGCAATGAATTGGAATGTCACGTCACCGTAGAGTGCACCACTGCCTACTTTCCTCCCCTCCCGGCAATCCTTCGGTCCGCCCGTACCCCAGAGCACTGGGAAGGCACCCTTCGCGACGGCGCCTCCGAAGTCTGTCGGGAGATTGTTCAGCGGCCCCGGGTTGTCGCAGAGCTTGTCACAGGTGTCCCGGATTGGGGACCCTCCCCGTTTTCTTTGCATTTAAATAAAAATGTTTTCATCAGCAACACGAAGAACCACAACCAGCTGGATACTTGTAGCGAGCCGCTGAAGCACAAAGAAGGACGCTCGACAAGAACGCGCAGGTATACACAGGACAAGCGTGAAGTAACTATCACAGTTGTTACGCCTTTATGTGTTTGAGCAACGCGTTGCAAGTGTCGACAACGCAGAACTCGACGCTCTTAGATATTTCTTTTAAAGTGCCGCGCGTGGAATCGCCCCTGTGCGTCTCCTGGCACGCGCTGGCGCCTGACGCAAGGCGTACGCGGACTTCTTTCTTTTCGTTCCGCATAACGAGTGGGTACAAAAAAGGGACCATTCTTCGAGCGCGTCTGAAGGGCAGTTGTCAAACTGAAATAAAATGCAGGAGCGTTGCGTGATAGAAAACACGCTCAAGCTCCTCCGAGACCTGCGTAACACTAGTGGTAAATGGTGTATATAAATACTTCGCCGTTGTTGGCGCCATCGACTTTCACCGCACGTCCAGGCAATTGTGCAGGCTCAGGTTAGGTTACCTCTCGATTAACTTGCCAAGATTGCCAATCGCGTCATCAAAGTCTCCTTGACGCGGTTGTCACCCTCCATCAGCCTGTAAGGCGCACCGCTGAAGACCTGAGAGCATGCGCGCCGTATCAACGATATCAATCGAAGGCTCGCCTTCAATCAACGACGCCTGGATGAACGTCTTCCGACGCACGAACGCTACGAATCGCAAACCCGTGACCGTAACATTGCACCGTTGCAGCAGCCAACCAACTTTCGAGCGCACCAGACGCTTCTCTTTTCGCTCCGAGTTTTTTTACAGCGAAAGCTGTATACGGCTATACGAGAAACGAAAAACCGCTCGGCATCTGTGTCACGAGCGGTATCCATTGGCTGTGCTATCAGTTACGTCGTTGTAAGCGTCAATGGCGCGTGAGCTTGGGTACGACGCTTGCAGGGTCAAATGCTTGCAGCAACGGCGCCCCGAAGAAGCGGCGTTGCGGGCAGAACAGCATCGACGTGATGATTGCGGGAGGGCGTTCGCCGGGGCGAGCGCCCGCTTTGGGCGAGAGTTTCTCCAGCGGCACTTTGGCTTCGGCTGCGACGTCTGTGACCGCTTGTGGTTCGACCACATCCTGGCAACGATAATTGTGGAAGGCTTCGGTGCAGCGTCGGGTTGAACCCACTGCTAAACACCGAGGCCGCTCATTTCAGCTTCGCTGGTTAACCATTTGTACGGATTGCTTGGGCGGTGATTTTTTTTTTCATTTTCCTTTTTCACCCCCAGTCATTTCTTTTGATAGTTCTGGGGCACACCCGTGCGCCCTTGTCTCTATCCCTTCCCTTGACCAGCACCTAGCGTGCAGCCTTTTTTAGGGCTTCAAGAAATAAAAGGAAATGTAGCTCCCTTGTCTCTTCGTTTTTGTTTCTCGTTTATTTCATTTACACCACCATCACCACGATGGCAACCACTTCCTCTGAGGTTCTGCTTTCAGAGGACGCACACGGCGATCACATGGAGCGCACCGAAGCGTGCCAAACTACGAGCCAGCCGTCTGCATCAGCAGAGACCACAACAATTAAAGGGGCTCGCAAGCTGAGGGCCTTGTCAACTCGGCAGTGCCAGAACCCATATCCGCACACGCCAACATCTCGGCCCAAAACGAGAGGGACTGGGAAAACCACCGCACCTCAAGCGCGCCAGGCCGCAAAAGGCAAGACAGCCAAAGCGGCAACCAAACCGAAAAAGGCTTCTTCCACTGCTGAGAGGCCGCCGCCGCCAGTTCCGAGCCACCACAGCCCCCCCACCCTTCCATCTTGTGCAGCAGGAAAGCAGGACCGAGTTAAATGACGGCAACGAACCGGTCCAGTGGCGTAGCCAGGGGGTGGCACACCGGGCACGTGCCCCCCCCCCCCCCCCCCCCAAAAAAAATTTTTTTTCGCCATGGCGTACAGAGCGTAAAATGACCACATCAAGGAGGTGCCCTCCCCGAAATCAAAGAGGTGCCTCCCCCCCGCCCCCCCCCCCCCCCGAAAAATATTTCTGGCTACGCCCCTGAACCGAAGAGGAACCTTCATCGCCGAAGAGGACAACACCGAGTCCTCCTCTTCCACGACGTCTTCGTCCTGGGAGCACACAACCCCAGGCCTCCTCTCCCACTACCATCGCGGAGAGCGAAACTGAAACTAGCGACAGCACACCAGATCACCGCCGTTCCACACAGCGGGCGTCGTCTGCTAGAAAGGCCCCTGCCAAGCGAACGCGCGCTCACCCCGCGCCGCCGGAAACTGGTTTCTGCACCCAGTGATGTTCCGTCCTGGACAGAAGAATTCCCTTTCCGAGGCCCGAAAATTCCCCATTTCCGGCATTTTTCCCCCGCATACATCGCCAAAATTCCCCGCGTATTTCCCTGCACAATAAAAGTTTATATATATATATATATATATATATATATATATATATATATATATATATATATATATATATATATATAGTGTTCGACGTGTTTCAGGCTCTTCCCATCGCTTTCTCTTCTTTCCTGCCCAACTCAAAGCATCGCCACTGAGATCGGCTTTTAATAGCTACCTTAGAGCTCGCTTTAAGCGGTATGCGATACGGAAGGAATGCTGTACATGCTCATGCACACGGCCACTGCATAGGAAGAAAAGTTTATTATTGTTTTTTTTTGTTACTGAGTGACGTGGCGTGCATTAATTTGCCTAGCAGACGCTCTGTATCAATATGCACCACATATTTTACAAAAAGTACGTCAACTTTTCAATAATGGTGACTAAATATTGTGAAATAATACAAGCTTTTGTGGTGGTATTTAACATTTTATTGACTTGATTAGGAACGGTTCTGCAAACTACCGTAAAGAAAAAAAATAAATTAATGTGAAGTGACTAGAATATATATTGACTGGGTTTTTAAAGACTATGGTCTTTAAAAACGAACCTTAGAAGGCTGTGGTTTGGCGCGCTACATGCGCCAGAAACGATTGCGACATGCGAAAGCCTCATGTCCACAGTCTTTTGATCGTTTAAAAAAAAAATTTCGCCGCCCCTCAAAATCCCTTGCAATATGGCGAAGATTCCCCTTTTCCCTTTCGTCCAAAATTACTGTCGAAAATTCCCTGAAAAAGGGAAAATTCCCTGCACGGAACATCACTGTACTGCACCGGCCAATGCACTGCGCAAGCCTCCTGCGCCGCGCGTCACGACGACGTCAGCGCCACGGAGCGCGCACATGACACACCTCCCCCCTCTCTCCCTGGCGAGGAGGCACCCGCGTCGTCTGCTCGTGATGCAACGAGGAACACTCTTGCGCATGTGGGAACCCCACTTGGGTCACCGGCGAGGAACAGCCAACCCTCTCCACATTCCGGCACACCAGAGAGCGCGGCCACTCTTCAGGGTGACAGCGCGGCAAGCTTGGAGCTATCCTCCTCGCAGAAACAGCCCTCTCCACTCTCACTTTCGGAAGGGAACGCGACTGCGCTCGCGTCATCTGCGGATTCGCTCTGTGGAACTCAAGCTGAACGGTTGTGTCGACCGCGATATCCTGGCGCGCCACGTGGCTCTCGTCGATCGGCCGCCGCCGTCCGCGATCCCCGGCCGCCTCGTAGCTCTCGCCGCATCGGTGCCCCGTCCTCGACCTCCATCGACCGTCTCCAAATCTTTTTCTCCTTATTTCTCTTCTTCCTTCCCTTCTTGTTGGGTGTGCTTGCGCCTTCGCCTTCCTTTCCGCCTTCTTTTCTTCTTTTACCTATCTTTATTCCCCCCACGTGCCCCTCCCCATAAGGCACTGCGCCGTGCTCCCTATAGGGCTGCAGAAATTAGGTGCCTTATTTCCTTTTCTTCTTCTAACCACCTACACACAAACACATCTGCTACAGCCCGCCGTCCGCCGATTTCCGCGGCCACTTGCGCAACCCCGCTTCGCTCTGTATTCGGGCCCATGCGCCAGCTCACCCAGGCCGCGTAGACGGAAGTGGACTATGAGGAGGCTCGTCGGAGGCATTGCGAGATAAATGACACTGCCCACCTGGTGTCGGCCGACGCAGAGGCCCTTACATCATTCCCGTCTCTTCCCTCAACTGGAGCACCGAGCGGCACTGCCCTTTGCGCTCCAATTAACCCTTCGTTGCCAAGAAAAACACGAGGCCAGAAGAAGGGCAAGAAAACCGCCAACAAAAACATCAGCCCCGCCTTCAGGTCGGTCTACTGTTCCCCAGCCTCCAAGCGCAACCGGCGGCAGATCACCCGAGGTCCAGAGCCCCATGCCACAAGAGATCGGGCAGACGGTAATCTTCAGGCCTGTGGGAAAGAAGGCCCACTTCCTCGCGGTATCTCGGGACGCGATAGCCGCCTTCCTGTCTGGATTTCCTGCGACGGGACGCGTCCGAGTGAATCACCGCCGCAACCTAGTGGCGGTGGACACTGTGCCGTGCGAGGACACTTCGTGCGTGCTTCAAATCGGCCGAATTGTCGACGTCCAAGTGAGGGCGAAGGTCCTCGCGGTTAACTCGTGTGTTGGGGAACTTTTTGGAGTCGATCCTGAAATCCCACTCGAGGAGATCAGCTAGAACATCGTTTCAACCGTTCGAGTTCTCTCCTGTGTGCGTCGCGGACACACGGTGGACGTCACATTCGAGGGCGCGCTCGGTGCCGTCGGAACACTACTTATTCAAACAGCGGAGGCCGGTTAGGGCGCGCCAACCGCTTCAGTGCGCTCGCTGTGGCCTCTTTGGACATGCCACCGCGACATGCTCGCGGGATAAACGATGCCTGCGCTGCGGCAATAGCCATGCCGAGGGTCCGCGCACAGCTGAACAACCACGGTGCCTCAATTGCAAGGGCACGCACGCCGCAAAGCGAGACACGGTGCTCCTCGTGGCAGCTGCAGAGGCACGCGGCCTTCCTCTGAGCCACTTGAGGCGGCAAACTTTCACGCCGCCAGGCGATGGAGCGGGCGCAGACCGCGGCTCAGGCGAAGAGGAACGGTGCTTCGGCAGCAGTCCATAACGCGCCCTGGACACTCCTTCCGTGACGCGTTAGCTGGCAACGCCAGCGCCGATCCTCCACCCGCCCCCCCCTGAGTCAACAGGCGCACCATCTTCCCCGGAAAACCCGAGGGACGCGGTGATGGCGGCGTTAGCCGCGGCTCTTCGTGCGCGGCTAGAAACTGTGGCGTGCGACTCTCCGGCGCGCGAAATGTGCACCGCGGCCCTGGCCGCCCATCATAATTTACGACACATCAGCTTCAAGAAAGATACGCTTCGTAGAAACTACGGTACACAAAAATTAACATACCAAATCCCCCACTTCCTTAACGAGCACCACACCGTGATGACAATAATAGAAGAAAGTTCCTCCATTCATGTCTTCAAAGAGAAGATACACACATTCCTTCTAAAAATCCAATCAGACTTCTATACCTCCTTCGATTTCCTCTTCCTATCCTGTGTAACATGCATATGCTGCACATGCGTGTTTTTGTTTTCGTAGCCACTGTTGTATACAAGTCGTTTTCCTTATTACTCATGTGTTAATTATAATTATGTACATATGCTTGCGTCTAATGGCTTCATTTCTTAAAAATCGCAATGTTTGATTCTATTGTATACACATAAGCGTGCGCAGGGTTTCCCCTTCAGGGGCGGGGGGGGGCGAAGGTTCTTCGCAGCGCCCCCCCCTCCCTATTATGTCAATGTATGGGGCTGACTTTGCGCCCCCCCTGTCCCCCCCCCCCTACAATGTATAGGGCTGGCTTTGCGACCCCCCCCCCTTCTCGCCCCCCCTGCCCCCCCCCCCCCCCGTGCGCACGCCATATTTGTTTTGTCATGTATAACTGGTTATTCATGTGTGCACACGAGGAATTGGCGCTTTGTCAGGCTTTCTTTGCCTTTACGCCGATCCCCTAGGCAACTTTTGTATACTGGTTGTCTGAAATAAAATATGATATGATATGATAAGCCATCGCACGCCCCATGGCTAGTTCGTCGAAGGCGCCGCGGCCGCCGATTTTCCAGTGGAACGTGCGTTCCCTCCGCCGCCGTCACCCAAAGCTCTCCCTCTTACTTCTCCAACGCGAGCTCGACGTCCTGGCATTCCTGGAAACCGAGTTCGAGAGGGGGAGCTCAACCTCACAGGCTACGTCGCATACCACGGCGCAACGGCTTGCGAGGACAGCGCGTGCCTTGAGACCCACTGCGCGAACACCGCTCATCCCGCGGGTCGATCCAGGGCCTCCATTTACGTGGCTGCGCGGCTCCCTCAGGTCCCCATCGACGTCACAGACATTTTGTGCGCGGGCGTCGAGTGCGTGGCAGTGCGAGTGCGCGTTGGGGCAGCAGACACGTGCGTCGCGAGTGCTTTACGTTCACCCGCCGAGCGAGTGGGACGCCGACTTTCTTGTGCGACTCGCCGGGCGCCTCGGCGGTGCATCGGTGGTGTGTGGTGACTTTAACTCGCATCACACGGCTTGGGGCTGCCAGCGTGTCAACGCCAGAGGCAGGGCCCTGATGGACGCCGTGCTGACTGCGGGTTTCCACATACTCAACGATGGGAGCCCGACTTTCGTGCGTCCCGGCGCTGTGCGGAGCGCACTTGATCTCTCACTCGTCTCGGACGATTGTTTCTACTCGTGGCGCCGTGCTCCGGACACTCAGCGATCGGATCACTATCCGATAACCCTTGAACCCCACGCGAGTGTGCAGTCCACCAGGAGTTATCGTGTTGTGAACTGGCCCCGCTTCTGCGAACTGTGTGCTGTAGTGCTAGTCGCGGGAGACGTGTTTCAACACATCTCCGAGTGCGCGAGTGCCGCCACGACGGTGTGTCGCGTTCCGGCCGGCACCCCCAGCACCGGATATCAAGCTCTTGAACCTGCGAGCGGCTCGCCGACTGGTGCAGCGCAAAGCGGATCGCTCGGATAAAGCAGATGACTGGACTGTTTACAACCGCATTGACACGGTCTGTCGCCGACACGCACACCAACGTCGTGATCGCGGCTGGTCCATCCTCTGCCGAACCTTCGACGATCCGCGCTACCAGCGGCGATCGTGGCGCATTTTCCGGTCACTACTGCGCGCTCGTGTGCCGCGATTTCCAGAGCTTTCCATCGCTGTGGCGCTCGGAATCTCTGCCGCGCAGCTCGCCGAACTGCTCGCTGACACGTTCGCGGGACTATCGATCAACACCGCAGCAGACCCCGCCCCTGTGCTCCCAACTCCTCTGAGGCGGGAACTTTTCGCACCCCGGCGCTATTTTCCAACTCCGGCCATACTGGACGCGATCGGCGAGCTGTGCACGGCGGAGTTTACCATCGGAGAGCTTCGCGCAGCGCTCGACACCCGCAAGCACCGTTCGGCTCACGGCAGTGATGGTATCACATACCAAATGTTGAGGAACTTTGACAAGGGCCAACTTCCACAACTCCTGGACGCTTTCAACGCTGTCTGGCGCACAGGCGAGTTACCATCTTCGCGGAAGGAAGCCCTTGTCATACCCATCCACAAGCGGGGGAAGCCGGTGTCGGAACCAGCATCTTATCGGCCCGTGTCGCTCACTTCGGCCGCCGGGAAACTGTTCGAGGCCATGGCCCTTCGGCGCCTCCAATGGATTGCTGCTGCCCTCGAATTCCTGGCGGAGGAGCAGAGCGGCTTCCGGGCTCATAGCTCCAAGGCCGACTCGATCTCCGACGTCGTCAGCCTCCTCGAGGAGGCCAAACACCGAGGTGAGGCAGGCTACCTCGTCTTGTTCGATGTGCGCAGTGCATTTGACTCTCTCCCACACCCCACCATCATGGACGCCCTTCGTGACATGCGCGTGTGTGGGAATATGTTGGCGTACGTGGAGGCGTTCCTCAGTAGCCGCACATTTCGTGTTCGCGTCGGTGGGGAACCCAGCGCGCCTCGGGCTGTGAACGCTGGTGTGCCGCAGGGCAGTGTGTTAAGCCCTTTTAGATGTGAAGCATCTTATGGCGAAGTTCAATCCGGTGGTGGTGGTGGTGTGCGGCGTGACCACCCCTGGCTGCGCATGCGCAAACCCTCTCCACGCACCTCCTCTCCTACGCTCCCCCTCTCTCTCCTCTAGGCATCCCTCCCGCGGCGTTTATACACCCATTGCGCATGCGCGTCCCCTCTCCCTCTCTCCTCTCCTACGCATCCTCCTCTCTCTCCTCTAGGCATCCCTGCCAGCGGCGTCCACACCCCCGCTACGCATGCGCGTCCCCTCCCCCTCTCTCTCCTCTAGGCATCCCTCTCCGCGGCGACCACAACCCCACTGCGCATGCGCTGCGCGTCCTCACTCCCTCTATCTCCTCCTACGCTCCCCCTCTCCCCTCTAGGCATCCCCCCCCGCGGCGTTTAAACCCCCCATTGCGCATGCGCGTCCCCTACGCCCTCTCTCCTCTCCTACGCTCCCCCCTCTCTCGCCTCTAGGTATCCCTGCCAGTGGCGTCCGCACCCCCGCTACGCATGCGCGTCCCCTCCCCCCTCTCTCTCCTCTAGGCATCCCTCTCCGCGGCGACCACAACACCACTGCGCATGCGCGTCCTCGCCCCCCTCTCTCTCCTCCCCTACGCTCCCCCCTCTCTCCTCTAGGCATCCCTCCCGCGGCGTTTACACCACCATTGCGCATGCGCGTCCCCTCCCCCCTCTCTCCTCTCCTACGCTCCCCCCTCTCTCGCCTCGCAACGCCGACGCAGGCAGCGTCTGCTAGCAAGTTTCTTGATTTTAAAAAAATCACCGCCCAAGCACTCCGTACAAATGGTTAACCAGCGAAGCTGAAATGTGCAGCCCCGGTGTTTAGCAGTGGGTTCAACCCGACGCTGCACTGAAGCCTTCCACAATTATCGTTGCCAGGTTGTGGTCGAATCATAGGCGGTCACAGACGTCGCAGCCGAAGCCAAAGCGCCGCTGGAGAAACTCTCGCCCAAAGCGGGCGTTCGCCCCGGCGAACGCGCTCCCGCAATCATCACGTCGACGCTGTTCTGCCCGCAACGCCGCTTCTTCGACGCGCCGTTGCTGCAAGCGTTTGACCCTGCAATCGTCGTACCCAAGATAGCGCGCCAATGGCGCGCGAGCTTGGGTACGACGCAGAATGACGTAACTGATAGCACAGCCAATGGAGTCCGCTCGTGACACAGATGCCGAGCGGTTTTTCGTTACTCCTAGCCATATACAGCTTTCGCTGTAAAAAGAAAAACCGACTGCTCACTCTACACAACCTGTTCAACGCCGACGCAGGCAGTGTCTGCTAGCGAGTTTGTTGATTGAAAAAACCGACCGCTCGCGCTGCACAACCGTTCACTGGCCACCCCGTATATATAGGCACTGGATCTTGACCTGCAAGGTTGTGTGCCAGGTGGGAGATTTCTCCTGTGCGTTGTCGAACGATAAAAATTCGCAGCGTGCGCGTTAACTAAAAGCCGGACTGCGGGTATCTGTGTCCAATCGGAGTCTTCTGTCTCTCATTGCCCATTAGCAGCGATTGGCATGTTCCAGTAGGAAACACTGGTCCATCACTGCGTGATTGCGCCTCCCCAGATTTCTCTCCTGCGCAACGCCGCGATGAACGGCAGCGTCAACGCCGCCGCCAGTGTAAGCCTTAGCGCCCTGCTGCTTCGCATCTACACATGGTTCCCTTTAGCGGGAGATGGTGTAATTTTTTTCGTCTCGACATCCTTCCCCGCGACACAGCTTACAAGGTGCGCGTGGCGGTGTACGCCGACGACATTGCGCTGTTTGCCAGCGGACCCAGACCACGCGGCCTCCACGTACGCCGGAGCATACAGGCCTGCATCGACGTGGTAGACGGCTTCGTCAGCAGCATCGGCCTCGTCCTCTCCACAGCAAAAATGCCCCCCACCTCCCCGAAGGGAATTGTGAGGAAATGCGAATGCATTTCGCGCGCGCTTCACTCCGTTTATATATACGTGCGAGCGAGCGGACGGGAGTGTGGGGCGCAGGGAGGAGAGAGAGCGAACGGCGAGAGAAGGAGCGGCGAAGCACTGCACCTACCCTCTGCTACACTCTTCACACACGCGGGAGCTCCGCCGAGCTTCCGCGATGCGAGCGCCCTCACACACCAGAGCGCGCTCATCCTCTCCACTCACTCTCCGCTACTCCGCCCGCACCACCTGCTCCGGTTGCTAGGGGCGAGGGTAAGCGCGCGCGCCCGCAGCTGTTGCTATGGGAGAGGGAGTGAGAGCGGAGAGATAAAAAACTACACCATCTTCCGCTAATGGGAACCATGTGTACATGTGAAGCAGCGGGCGCTAACGCTTACACTGACGTCGGCGTTGACGCTGGCGCTCATCGCAGCATTGCGCAGGAGAGAAATCTGGGGATGCGTAAAGCACGCAGCGATGGAGCGGTGTTTCCTACTGGAAACATGCCAATCGCTGCTAATGTGCAATGAGAGACAGAAGACTCCGACTGGGCACAGAGACTCGCAGTCCGCTTTTAGTTAACGCGCACGCTGCGAATTTTTATTGTTCAACAACGCACAGGAGAAATCTCCCACTGGCACCACCTTGGAGGTCAAGATCCATTGCCATATATACGGGGTGGCCAGTGAACGGTTGTGCAGCGCGAGCAGTCGGTTTTTTCAACCAAGAAACTCGCTAGCAGACGCTGCCTGTGTCGGCGTCGCCAGGCAAGAGAGGGGGGGCGGGGTCGCATCCACACATGCTGGGTCGCACCCACACATGCTGGCCCGTTTGGAGTGGCGGCAGGTCTCGAGCTCCATGATGCCTATTGTAGTCATCTGTCTGCTTCCGCTTGTAAGCCGCATCCTTGGTGATGACGTCTTTCCTTGGTGGCAAGTTGGAATGTAGCTGGGAGTCTTGCTTCGGGACTCTGGTTCTCAGCTGACGTCCCATGAGCAGCTGGGCTGGACTGAAACCATCGGCTCCCGGAGTGTCCCGATAGCAGAGTAGAGCGAGCTGAGGATCTTTGGATTTGCGGAACAGGTCCTTGACTGTTCGTACCATCCTCTCTGCCTCTCCGTTTGACTGGGCGTAGTGTGGGCTACTGGTCTCGTGCTTGAAGCCGTAAGACGCTGCAAATGCCGCAAACTCTTGCGACGAGAACAGTGAGCCGTTGTCTGACCTGACCTTTTGCGGGATGCCGTGGCGGGCAAAGAATGCTTTTGAGAGCATCGATAACTGCCTGAGCTGTTGTGCTCCTCAGGGTCACTACCTCAGGGAACCTTGAGTAATAGTCCGCTACTACGAGGACCGTCTGGCCATTGAGCTGGAACAAGTCCATTCCGAGAAATTGCCAGGGACGTCCACGTAGGGCCGTGGAGACTAAGGGCTCTGCATGGTTCACGCGGGTGGAGGCACACTGTTTGCAGTTGGTGACGAGAAAGGTGATGTCTGCCGAGATACCGGGCCACCAAACTGACTCCCGAGCTTGGGCTTTAGTCCTGTTGATGCCCTGATGACCTTCGTGCAACAGCGTCAAGACCGCCGGCCGAAGGGACGATTGGGATGACTATCCGGGGGCCTTTCAGCAGGATACCATCGCAGACAGAGAGCTCGTCTACCACGGAGGCGTACTTTGAGAGGTTCAGTGGCATCTTGGACTTTCGCGGCCAACCCTTGGCTGGCAAAAGGATGCGAGGGCCTTGCACTCTCCATCAGACTCTTGCGCCTGTCGTATATCTTCGGGGCTGAGTGGCAAGGCTTCAGACATGCAGCCGACTACTTGTGCTGCAAAGAGTTCCGCTGTGTCTACAGGAGTGGATGCCTTGCGGGTGATGTGCGACAAGGTATCTGCTGTGGCTAGCAGCTTTCCTGGCACGTGCAGCATGCGGAACTGGTATCGCATGGTCTTGAGCCGTAGTCTCTGAATACGTGGCGGCAACGTGTCCAGCTGCATTTTGCCCAGAATTGAAACGAGCGGCAGGTGGTCAGTCTCGACGTCGAAGGTGATGCCGCGGACAAACTCATCGAACCTTTGGATAGCCCACGTCGTTGCCAAGGCTTCCTTTTTCGGTCTGGCTGTAACGCTGTTCGGTCTCAGTCATGGACCTCGAAGCGAATGCAACTGGGCGGCGCTCTCCCGAGGATTGCGTCTGTAGCAAGACTGCGCCGAGTCCGAAAGAGCATGCACCTGTCCGACGTCAAGACTTCTTTGACCTTCTCGAAGGCTGCCTTTTGGTCGTGCTGCCACACCCAACTTGCGGACTTGTTCAGCAAGGCTCTGATGGGCGCTGAGACATCCGAAATGTGTGGCAGGATTCTGGCAAGGTGACTCATCATTCCAAGCAGTCGTCTAACCCCGGCAACGTCCGTTGGAGCTTCCATGGCTTTGACTGCTTCAACCTTGCTTGGATCTGGCCTGATGCCCTGGACAGAGACGACGACTCCGAGGAAGGAGACCTCAGATACCCCAAAACGACACTTGTCCTGGTTCAATGTGAGGCCTGCTTTCGCAAGGCGAGCTAGCACCTGGTTCAGTCTGGCGTCGTGCTCCTGGCGGGTGCGTCCAAAAACCAGAATGTCATCTATCATATTGGCGACTCCTTCTCAGCCCTCCAGAATTCTTGCCATCTGTTTTGGAAGTACTCTGGCGCGGAGGTGATGCCAATGGGGAGCCTGCAAAAGCAGTATCGGCCAAAGGGGTTGTAAAGGACGTGACGGCATGCGACGTAGACGTGCCGTCGTCGCTAGTTTAATGAGAAGACAAAGGCGTACAGCCGAGAAAGGAAGCGAGAGGCCGAAGCAGAGCAGCGGTCGTGGCGTCCAGCCAGCCAAAGCAGCGGAACATTCTAACTGCCTCGAGCCACGAGACACCGGCGCTCGTCGTCTTTTAGATGTGAAGCATCTTATGGCGAAGCTTAATCCGGTGGTGGTGGTGGTGGTGGTGTGCCGGCGTGACCACCCTTACTGCGCATGCGCAAACCCTTTAAAAAAATAAAAATAAAAAACCTCCTCTCCCCCTCTCTCTCCTCTAGGCATCCCTCCCCGCGGCAACCACACCCTCACTGCGCATGCGCCTCCCCTCCTCTCTCCCCTCTTGCGCTCCCCCCTCTCTCCTCTAGGCATCCCTGCCCGCGGCGTCCACACTCCCACTGCGCATGCGCGTCCCCCCTCTCTCTCTCCTCTCCTACGCTCCCCCCTCTCTCCTATAGTCATACCTGCCCGCGGCGTCCACACTCCCACTGCGCATGCGCGTCCCCCTCTCCCCTCTCCTACGCACCCCCCCCTCTCTCGCCTCGCGACGCCGGACGCCGGCAGCGTCTGCTAGCGACTTTCTTGGTTGAAAAAACCGACTGCTCGCGCTGCACAACCGTTCACTGGCCACCCCGTATATATGGCAATGGATCTTGACCTCCAAGGTGGTGCCGGTGGGAGATTTCTCCTGTGCGTTGTTGAACAATAAAAATTCGCAGCGTGCGCGTTAACTAAAAGCGGAGTGTGGGTCTCTGTGTCCAGTCGGAGTATTATGTCCTCTCATTGCCCATTAGCAGCGATTGGCATGTTCCAGTAGGGAAACACTGCTCCATCACTGCCTCCTTTGCGCCTCCCCAGTTTTCTCTCCTGCGCAACGCTGCGATGAGCGCCAGCGTCAACGCCGCCGCCAGTGTAAGCGTTAGCGCCCGCTGCTTCACATCTACACATGGTTCCCTTTAGCGGGAGATGGTGTAATTTTTTCTCCTGCCTGCTAGCCGCCACTAGCGCTGCGCCACAGAGTGATAAACGTCGTGAGCTCTTGGGAATCTGCAGAAAGCTTCACCTGGTGGAAGTTTGCAGTCGAATCCACCTTCGAAAGAACTGTTGCGTCGCCGAGGAGGCCAAGGACTTGCTCAACAGTTGGCAGAATGTGGCGTTCGCGTAGGACGGACCTTGTTCAGTTGAGTCAAGTCGACGCACAGCCGGTAGGAACCATCATCTTTCCGGACGACGACGAGGCCGGAATCACCATGGTGTTGGCTTGTCGACCCTGCGGATCACGCCCGCGTTTTCCAATTTGCGCAGCTCTCGGCGGACGACCTCGAGCAGCGGGATGGGGATCCTGCGAGGGACGCTTAGCGAGAAGGGCACGGCATCGGGTTTCAGACGTATGTTGTACTCGTCCTTGAGAGTGCCCAATCCCTTGAAGAGCTCAGCGTGCAGCGTCGCTTTCAGACTCTCGAGTTCGTCAAGAAATTTCACTATTTGAAGAGCTTGGAGCGCTGGCAGTCCCAAAAGAGGCACAGTGAGTGACTGGATCACGAAGAGGCGCTGGCAGGTTGTCTTTCCTTGCTACCGAAGTCGAGCCAGATACGAGCCTAGCACGCGAAGTGGCTGTCCTCCGGGGCCGGTGAGCAGACTGTCGACTTGGTCGAGCTTGGCAGGCAGCGTAGGGAAGTCGCTTGGTACAGCAGATACTTCATTG
Source organism: Rhipicephalus appendiculatus (assembly GCA_030522465.1). Classification (NCBI taxonomy): domain Eukaryota; kingdom Metazoa; phylum Arthropoda; class Arachnida; order Ixodida; family Ixodidae; genus Rhipicephalus; species Rhipicephalus appendiculatus. Next base: position 40,695 of record JALIZH010027450.1, read on the forward strand.
CCGGAGTCAACCTTGAACTGAGCTGTCTAGTTGTCAACGGTGACGTCGACAAACTTTGCCGTGGCGGGCGTCCCGATGGCATGCAGGTGAATGGAGCCGAGCTTGTTCTGCTTGTGCTTCCGCAAGCGGCATACTGCCGCGAAGTGGCCCTTCTTTTTGCAGAAGTTGCAAGCGGAGCGTCGAGCCGGGCATTCCGAACGCGGGTGAGGCGCGCGGCCGCAGAATTCACATGTGGACGGCTCGCATGAGCGCTCTGCTTGTGGCTGCGACGAAGTAGGCTTAGCTCCGGAGCGATGACGAGAGGCGAACCTTGCTACCCTTCGCGGCGTCAAGGTTGAGCTCGCGGGAGTGCTCGGTATGGTTATGTGACAACTTCTCTTTGTCGGCATCTTCGGACTGACGTGCCTGTGTCCATGCCTCCTTGAACGTCAGCTTCGCGTTTCGGCACAGCTGATCCGAGAGACGTGAGTCACGAAGGCCGACGACGAACCGGTCGCGTACAAGCCTTTCCTCGACAGCAGCTGACGGATAGTTGCAGCGCTTCATAGTTCCGCATAGTACGTGTCGACGCTTTCGTCGGGAAGCAGAACACGCCTGGGGAACCGCGACGTCTCGTAGAGCTCGTTTGCCGGGTGCACGAAATGCTCAGTGAAGCGGGCGGCAACAACTTGGTACGAGGCGAGCGACTCGGCGTCGAGCAAGAACGTCTCGAGGAGAGGACGTGCCTCCGGGCCCATGTAGTACAGTAGCGAGCGTACCTGCACGTCTTCCGACGCTTTTGTCAGTCCCGAAACCGCCGCGAAGTCTTCTTAGCGGCTGAGCCATGTCGCCCACGTTGCCGGGTTCGCGAAGTCGAATGGTGTCGGCGGCTGGAGGTTGATGCCGTACAGTTTCGGCGGCTCGCCGGTCTCGAGGGATATCGTGCTGCCGTTACGTCGTGGCGCGGCCTAGGGCCGGGGGGGCAGTGGCGTAGCCAGGGGGTGGCACACCGGGCACGTGCGCCCCCCCCCTGAAATTTTTTTTCGCCATGGTATATGTAGCGAAAAATGACCATTTCAAGGAGGTGCCACCCCCGAAATCAAGGCGGTGCCCCCCCCCCCCCCGAAAAAATTTTTTGGCTACGCCCCTGGCTGGGGGGCGTTATTCCTTCGCTCGTGACTCCCTGTCATGCGGTGTCATCCCACTTCTCACACCATGTCGCGTGGTTAGTGCCGCAGGGGCACGGACACGCAGAGACCGACGCGTACACGCCAGGGGCGTAACCAGAAATTCTTTTTTTCGGGGGGGGCACCTCCTTGATTTCGGGGAGGGCACCTCCTTGAAATGGCCCATTTTTCGCTATGTATGCCATGGCGAAAAAAAATTTCGGGGGGGGGGGGGGGCACGTGCCCGGTGTGCCACCCCCTGGCTACGCCACTGGTACACGCTGCTTGCTCGGACGAAAAGGGGAACCGCGCTTTATTGGGCACGAACATATATACGCATGCATGTATGCAAGTTGCAGGGGGGCGCCCCGCTCCAGTGGCGGCCTAACAAAAGGGCTGAATGGTGGCGACCTCTACAGTGTGTGCATGACGTGCTCATGCGTATGCGTCATGCGATCCTCCCGCTCGCATGCCGAAGAGGTCAGGGAAGGGATATTTGGCTTGCGAAGGCTGCACGGCCGGGGCGAGCGGCAAGGGTTTCAAGCTCGCCTCCTCGCATTATGGGTTTGGGCCTCCTCAAAACATTGGTTTTCTCAGCTTATAATGGACCGATTAGAGAAAATTCTTGTCGCATAAAGCTCTTTATTGGGCGCGCAACAACTTCCAGTGTCTAACTAAAATTCGTTATGTTACCTGGTGAGGGGCCCTTCAAGAAAGTGGGTGAAAACACTGCACGACTCTCGCGGTCCGGTCAGCGTCGGTTGGTCCGTCACATTGCCATAGCAAGAGACGCGAACGGGTGCGGTGTTGTTTCATGCATAATAAATTTCCGCAACACTTCCAATTGCCTAGATATCTCACCTGTAGAGTGAACGGAGTATATTGCCAGACTTGCGTTGCCGTACGACATCATGTAGCGATAAACTTAATGTTAGCCTGACGCAAATGTTATACAATTACCACATTACGCTACTGAAACTCAAAACAGGCACATGATTATTGGTGTCAAATATTTAATAACAAATTTCATGAAAGAAAAGAAATAGTGAAGTTTATTACTGTGCTGAGTCAGTGGACCGGCGTAATGTAAAAACATAGCCTTTTAGGTTTGTGTTGAGAAGCGTGCTAACTTTGTCAGTCCTAAATCATTTTGTGTAGCAGACTCGTGGAACAGTTCGAAAAAGAAACTCAGTAATGTGGCAGTTTACCGTATTATTTTTGTTATATTAACAGGAAATCGAGCTCGTTTTTCTGAGGGTGACAGACGCATGACATTAAGAACTTTTTTTTTCTTTCAGCCACCAAACAAGAGCAAAGATTGGGAAAGGCCCCTGCCATGTACAATGACTGGAGGAGTGTGCATCGATGTGTTCTTGTACCAGCCAGCGGTATCGAACGCGCTGTAAGATGTGTATAAGTAACATGAGAGTCCTTCAATGCTTTTCTGGTTACAAAACTTCAGCCTCAGTTTCATACAGAGCCAGCGCTCTCCTTTAGAAGCGTAACTTAGCACATAGGCGTGCGCACGAGGGGGGCAGAGGGGGGCGGCCGCCCCCCCTAGTCACCTGAGAGAGGGGGGGCGCAAATTCTGCCCCATACATTGACTTAATAGGAAGGGGGGGGCGCTTCGATGAACCTTCGCCCCTCCCTGCCCCCCCTGAAGGGGAACCCTGCGCACGCCTATGACTTAGCATGAGAGGGCACGCGAGCGCTGCCATCGCTGTGGTTGTGCGTAGGGCAGCCTCGATACTCTAGCTTTCTAAGCATCCGCGACAGTCGATTTAGTAGCACGTAGCTTCTTTTAACACTGAACATGCGTAAATGAGTGCCTGGACACGTCGTAATTCTTGGAATGACCACTTAGGCGAAAATAATATCAGCTCGAAACATGCAGCTCTTCGCGGTTTCAGTATAGATGAAACAAATATTCCTGGGTTTAACCTGGCATAGCCACCCCGATTATCAGGCACGGCGCAGTGGCCGACTCCGGATTCATTTTTCGATTATCTAAGGCATTTCACCAAATGTAAGTACATGGACTTCTTTTTTCACCCCTAGCGAAATTTGGCCCTCGTAGGATGGCGAATGCCATAAGCCTCAACGATAGAGCAGGTTTCACTCATCCATATCGTAGCTCCTGGCGGCGCACGGAAAGATGCATTCGCAAAAAAAAGAAATGATGCCTACGCGGCAGTGATGGCTTTGTCCTGCTCTACAAGCATAGGACGGCGAAAAATGTGGAGCTCACTCAGACTCACTCGTGAAAAAAATTTTGCCCTTAGGGATCACTGCGCACCCAGACGCACCAAAGTTTGCCTCAACTGAACTCACAGGGACTCAAACTCACGGCTCCATCTGAGTCTGAGTGAGGCGACAGTCATGAGTCCGTTAGCGCATAATTAGCTTTTTATTACCCTGGTGTCAATACTATTTAACATTAATATCTAGTATAATGGGTGCTCTGCTCGACGCCTTTTGATCTCGCACCTTCAAAAAAGAGTAATATGTTGTGTCCAGGCATATGACGCTACTTAAGTGATGCACGTCTGAGGGCAATAGAGAGAAAGGGAGATAACAGAGGCTCTCGAAATTCACAGCGTGGATGACGCATGTGTCAGGGCTCCATCGATTGCACTGTTGAAAAAAAAATTGGACTATTTTTGCAAGCAAATACCACGTGTTGGCTGGCGGTACAGAAAGGCGGCGGTGAAATCCCTTTTGAAAAAGCTTTGTCTATGACGTGATACCTGCGTGTGCGCCACGTAATTCTATATATCTGCCCATCATGCCGATTGAACATTAGTAGAAGCCTGGCCGGTTGTCCTGTGTCTGTTTTTTGGTAGTCCTTGTGCTTGTTCACTAGTAATATGGAAACATTCAGTCAATACCAACTAGCGCAACTAAATGAAACTAACGCGTTCAAGTTCATACACAGCACAAGAGAACATCATGAAGGGTTGTTGGCAGGCTAGGACATAACTGCAAAAATTATTGGATATGACAAAGTGTTGCTCACGCAATACAAGTGGCAAGGCTAATTCAAGAGTTAAGTCCATCCAGAACAACAGACGCGATGTCTACCTTGACGACGACGTACTCATCAGAAAGAAAAACCGGCAGATCCCACGCACTGTGGGAATCAATGTAATGCGAAGCAGCCAGCAAGGGGCAAATCATGCTGTACATAATATGCATGCCATGATTTACATGTCAGGACCTGTCATTTATGTCCTTCATACAGTCACGTCACGCAATACCAATTTTGGTGTATATCAAGCTAGCGAACTGGACGCAAGCGCACTATGAGCGGGGCATGTAAATGGCATTGTAGATGACATGCATGCAACGATTTTCATGTTACCACCTGCCACTTCTGTTCGCTATACAGCCCCGCCCTGCAATACCAATTCTGGTGTATATCGAGCTAGCGAAACGGCCGTGAGCGCGCCATGAGCGTGGTATGCAAGTCATGTTGCACATGACATGTCATGATTTCGCTACTACCACTTGTCATTGATGCTCCTCATACGGTCACGTCACTCAATACCACATTTGGTGTATATCAAGCTAGCGCAACGGCCACGAACGCCCATGAGCGTGGCATACTAGTTATGTTTCACATCATATATCACGATTTCCGTATTATCACTTACCATTTATGTTCGTCATACAGTCACGTCACGCAAATTTGAAGGGCACTTTGTACATTCCAAAGTGTCTTCATCGAAAGCTTGTGGCCATTCGACTGACTGTGCCATGTGTATTTTTTTACACTCTCTGTGGGACACAAACCCGCACACAAACGTTTGCGTGAGGGTTTTCTTTTAAATGCGAAGCATTTCTTTGTGTACTGTAAGCGCTTTTGCGTTTCTATCTACGTATCTATCTATCTATCTATCTATCTATCTATCTATCTATCTATCTATCTATCTATCTATCTATCTATCTATCTATCTATCTATCTATATCTATCTATCTATCTATCTATCTATCTATCTAGCCGCCTACGTCTGGGTGCTCTCTTGATGGATTCCTTGACTTGGGGTAGACCAAAATTTGTATGGGAGGGTACGAGGTATTGAAGAATATGTCTGGCTGGTCATGACATGAAAATGCCGTTGCGTATGTCGTCAAACTCATTTCTCCAGACACGTGTGGCTCATACCCGTATGCCACGCACCTCGGAATGCGGGTATGCGCCACAGGACTTAGACAATTTATATCTATAGGAACGGCGAGAACAGGCATTGGTAATTTAAATGCGAGTGCGTTAAAAGAAAGAGACATCGGTGGCATTGACACTGGTAATTTAAAGGCGACAGCGTTAAGAAAAACGCACATCGGCGGCGTTGACGCGAGGAATACAAATAATAGAAATCAGAGACCCAGCAGGAATCGAACGCAAGCATTTTGCGTGGCAATCAAGCATTCTACCACAGAGCAACGTCAGATCTCGAAACTGCTTTGGAAGAACACCCTATGCAGCCGTAATGTTGGTGAAATGCATATTGTGGATGCAGTGCTGGCTATCTAATTTTATAAAGATTACATGCGTACTCCAATGACGAAGGAGTCATGTCGGGTTAACGTCAGATGTATACTTAAGCACCATCCATCGTAGTTGGTCTACGTAGCACTATCCAGGGCTACCATCCTTGCAAGCACAAGCTCTACATATCAGCCTACGGCTTCTAGTGTTGGCAATATTCATGTTTCTAATGGCATCGTTACACAGCTGTAAACAACTGGTTATACGAAAGATATGCGACTGTTCAATATGTCTGTGAGTGCAACATTTGTACATATCTTTAGGGTCATTTCATAACGTGTCGCTGAATAAAAAAATCACAACCCAGTCACCTCACCTCCGGATGCTTCGCATAACATCGATTCCCATGGTGCTTGGGATCTGCCTAACTTTTTTTAGTTTTTTACCGCGAATCGCAGCGAGACGCGAGGCTAGTCTGCCTCCGTTCCGCATGCGTTCGTATTCTGGTGCTTTGTGCATCGTGATGACGCCATCCGCGTGCCAACGCTTGAATTGACGGACACTTTGTGAAACCAAAGTGTGTTCCGCTAACGCCTGGGCCCATTGAGACAGGATTGGTAAAAAAAATGCCCCCCACCTCCCCGAAGGGAATCGTGAGGAAATGCGAATGCATTTCGTGCGCGCTTCACTCCATTTATATATGGTGGTTGTGTTTTGTGGTTCGAAGAAGGAAAAGGCGCCTAATTTCTGCAGCCTGGTCGGGAGCCCGGCGCAGCGCCTGTGTTTTTTTTTGCTTTTTTTGTGTTTTCTTTTATTATTTTTTTTGTATTTTTCCTTCATTTTCTTTTGTTCTTTTTTTTGCTTTTTTTTCTTTTTTTATTTAAAAAAATTTTTTTTCATATATAGCTCCGCCGAGCTCCCGCGATGCGAGCGCCCTCCCGCACCAGAGCGCGCTCCTCCTCTTCACTCACTATAACACCTGCCGAGGCCACCGCGGACAACGCCAACGCCGGATGTCTGACATAGCCCGACTAAGAAATGCATTCGCATTTAAAACTGGGGATGCGTAAAGCACGCAGCGATGGAGCGGTGTTTCCTACTGGAACATGCCAATCGCTGCTAATGTGCAATGAGAGACAGAAGACTCCGACTGGACACAGAGACTCGCAGTCCGCTTTTAGTTAACGCGCACGCTACGAATTTTTATTGTTCAACAACGCACAGGAGAAATCTCCCACCGGCACCACCTTGGAGGTCAAGATCCATTGCCATATATACGGGGTGGCCAGTGAACGGTTGTGCAGCGCGAGCAGTCGGTTTTTTCAACCAAGAAACTCGCTAGTAGACGCTGCCTGTGTCGGCGTCGCGAGGCGAGAGAGGGAGAGGGGCGGAGCGTAGGAGAGGAGAGAGAGGGGGGCGCGCATGCGCAGTGGGAGTGTGGACGGCTGCGGGCAGAGATGCCTAGAGAAGAGAGGGGGGAGCGTAGGAGAGGAGAGAGAGGTGGGACGCGCATGCGCAGTGAGGGTGTGGTTGCCGCAGGGAGGGAGGGATGCCTAGAGGAGAGAGAGGAGGTTTTTTTATTTTTAATGTTTTTTGAAAGGGTTTGCGCATGCGCAGTAAGGGTGGTCACGCCGCACACCACCACCAACGGATTAAGCTTCGCCATAAGATGCTTCACATCTAACACCTGCCGGCGCGCACACCTCCTCAACCTATCCTCCTCCTCCGCGGACAACGCCGCACAACGCCAACGCCGCACAACGCCGGATGCCTGACATAGCCCGACTATGAAATGCATTCGCATTTAAAAGGAACGCGATGCGCGCGTCTCCCTTCTTGCACGATTGGACACTCTGGGCACAGCGACGCTGCGGAAGCAAAGCGCGAGCGCTGTAAAGTCCGACGCTGCCGGCGTCCGTTTGCGTGCCCCGGCGGCCACGTAGCCCCGTGCGAGGGCACGGCCGGAGGGACGGACGGACGTGAGCATGAGACATTCAAGGCTTTAGCCATAATACCAAATTTGGTGTATATCAAGCTAGCGAAACGGCCACGAGTGTGCCATGAGCATGGCATGCAAGTCATGTTGCACATGACATGTCATGATTTCCATATTACCGCTTGTGATTTATGCTCGTCATACAGTCGCGTCATGCAATACTAAATTTGGTGTTTATCAAGCTAGTAAAACGGCCCCGAGAGTTGCATGAGCGTGGCATGCAAGTCATGTTGCACAAGACATGTCATGATTTCCATATTACCGCTTGTGATTTATGCTCGTCATACAGTCGCGTCTGCAATACTAAATTTGGTGTTTATCAAGCTAGTAAAACGGCCCCGAGAGTTGCATGAGCGTGGCATGCAAGTCATGTTGCACAAGACATGTCATGATTTCCATATTACTACTTTTCATTTATGCTCGTCATACAATCACGTCACTCAATACCAAATTTGGTGCATATCAAGCGAGCGAAACGGCCGTCAGCGCGGCATGAGCGTGGCATGCAAGTCATGTTGCACATGATATGCCATGATTTCTATTGACAACTTGGCATTTATGTTCTTCATACAGTAACGTCACGCAATACCGAAATTTGGTGTATATCAAGCTAGCGAAACAGCCATCGGCGCGCCATGAGCGTGGCATGTAAATCATGTTGCACATGACATTCAGGTCATGATTTTCATATTACCACCTGTCATGCCTCAGCCTACCAATTTTGGGAAATATCGAGTTAAGAAAACGGCTTGAGGAGCACTATGGCCATGGCGTGTAAATCAAACTTTTCATGACAAGTTAATTATGATTTTCATGATATGACCAGTCATTCATCTTCGTCATACAGTCATGTTATGCCATACCAATTTTGTTATAAATCCCTTTAACGATACGACCAGGAGAGCACAAAATCGTAGGCGGCTAGATAGATAGATAATTAAGATAGATAATTTTGGCTATAAGGCAATGTGATTTAAATGCTTCGCATTTAAATCACGATTGCCTTATAGCCAAAAATCAACCAGGCAAGTCATAGCGGATCCCAAGAACGGGTATTTCATAGAACTAGCAATACGTCACGTTCATCAGATTGTATTGCACGTCGGAGGTCAAGCGACACTCGCACAAGCGCGGAATAAGGACTGGTCTTTAGGCAGTAAAAAAGTGCTTTATTGCGATAGAAATTATATCTACACTCTTGGCTGGCTTTTCAAGTCGGCGTCGCAGTTGCCATGATGTCCTGGATATATATATGTCCTCAAGAAAAATTGATCAGAAAATTTTTCTGAAGCGTGCGCCTGGGTATTCCAATGTGCCGCCACTCGTTCAGCAGCGCGCGGCGTTAACCCGTTAAGGGTCACGAAAGAACTACTGGTCCGATTTTATTGGTATTTTGCATAGTTAATTAGCCACACTAGACAACCACACCTGCAAATTTTCATATATTTGCGTGTATTTGTTCAGGAGTTATGATACTGTACTCTAAAAAGTACGCTGGGCCTTCGAGATAGCAATCGACAAGGTGACTTGATGCAATAATGGCGAGTTTGCTGGGCCCTTGCCAAAATAATAACAAAGTTATCTTGGTCCATGCAACTTAGTCAAGGACTAGTGCTTCGTGAAAAGCGTAACGTCATGCTTTTGGCGACATGATTTTGGTTTATTGTGGCAGAATTCAACTTTTTGCCAGCTTCTTGTGAAAATGTCCGTATGGATTGAGGGTAATAGCAAGCACAGTGGACGCTGGAGATCTCTGATACTTCTGTTGGGTACAACAAGGCGCATCAGTGTTTTACTATTATGCGATTAAAGGACAATAGTCAACGCGTAGAGGGTCTGCTAAAACCTCCAGGGTGGTAGCAGACCCTTTATGCGTTGTCTGCGGCTATTTTGATCATCTGGGTAACTAAGGGCTGGTTTCACTTTTTCTCAGGGATGAACATTTTCTAGTCATTCGCCGCTTGATCGTAGAGCTGAAACCCCCTGATGGCATTGTTACTGCAGATGAAGAAGGAGGACAGTGGCACTACGTTTTTTTTTTCAGTGAATGGCCACCACGATAGAGAGCATAGTGGCTCAACTGGGTAGTCTTTCGTCAGAATAGGAACTATGCTGTTGTCTTTGCCATTTTCGAAAAAAAGCTGCTTTCCTGAGACGAAACAGAAGTTATCTTACCCACGTTCCTTTCGTTCCATGTTTTTTTATCGTTAGCAGAGAGCATCCAATAGTACCGTCGTCATTCCCCCTCCTTCAAAGTTCCCATGTTAGGGTCAGAATCCACAATTAAAACATGAAGATGCTCTCGTATATTCACAGCGACATCTTTCGCAACCTCATGAGTCTGAGGAAACCGAAAAAACGGCATTCATAACAAATAAAGCCTGTTCAATCTATGATTCAACGCACAACAAGAGTTACATGTATGCTCCCACGAAGTCCCAGTGTACTAAATAAAGTACAGCAACAGTTGATTACTCCTCACAGCAAAAATATGCACTTTATAGGCTTCTCGCGCTACGAAAACATTGAATTACTCTTGCTGAAGCAGAAGGCAGTCCGTTTTTTCAACATATAAAATATAAAACTTCAAATTAATTTAGAAAACGTAGTGCTGACCACGTTCGTTTAACAGGCGCTCATTTTCCTAAAGTTTGACGTCTCATAAAACAGAAAAAATATAACCGAGTCTAGATTCCAAATTAGGATTATCTTGCTGCAACCTTTGGACATTGAAAATTATAATGCGCAAGATCAGAATATTCTGTTTTGTATTTTCTATTCCCGAAAAAAGGAAGTGTACTTTTTAAAGTGCAGTGGGCTCTAATGGGTTAACCGACTTGGCCACGAAGCATACGTATTTCAGCACACTAAAGGTGAAGTATTTATAAACACCATTTACCGTTGGCGGTACGCAATGCTCGCAGGCGCTTCAGCGTTTCTTCATCACCTGCGAGATGGCGTGAAGGACGCGCTTTAAAGGTCGTCGCCCCACTCGTTTTTCACCAGAGTTGCGAAGCACGCGCACCTTCTACCTGTACCACCGGTACTTTGCCCTAAAGAGCGTGGTCGCCCGTGCGCGCGTGCTTGTCTCGAGATGAATGGCGAGAGGGTTGTACGTATTGCGCTGTGTGGTGTCCATATGAGCCTTGTCGCGTCGGTGTGGCGTTTCGAGCTACATCAAAGCTTTTCAAATGAATCACTAACAAGCCGACATCGCAACTCTCGTTCACCGCAAAGTTGTCGTTGAAGTTAGAGAGTGCTTCTCTCTAGGAGCAGTGCTCTGCAAAGGAAGTGAGCTGCTAGCTAGAAGAGCTAAATTAGGGGAAGCTGGCTGTGCATAGTCGACACTTCCAGCGCGCTTCTCAAACGCAAAGTAACAATTATCGCGGATTTTATTTCGCGATCATCCTGTGTACGCCTGCGACCAGTTTATGCGTCCTTCTTTGTTTTTTGGGCTGCACGCTGCAAGTGTAGAGTTGGGAACGTTACTTCGCGCTCATCCTGCGTGTGTTATTCTCGTGCGTCCATCGTGCTGCTTGCCGTTCTCCGCGTGACATTCCAATTTGTTGCTACCCCATTGATTGCTTCGCAATTTCGGCGAAAGTGAGAATGTTTTGAGCAGATGCATAGCTTGGAGCAGGCATAACACCTGATCGGCCACTCAAAACATACAGCTGCCACCGGCGGACAGAGTCACCGAATCTGAGTCATTTCAAGTTACGGGAGTTGCCTTCAACAACGCTTTCCAACAGAACGATGAAGAATGTCGACGATGAAGAAGAGGACGAAAATAGTGCGCGCCGGCCGAGTTAATAAGTTGCACGTGCTAGAATGGTACAGTCCATTCACCATGATAATAGTTTTTGCGAAATCATGACGGCATAACGAAACGCACACTAGCTCCGCTGTAATAACTTCCGTAGAGCAGTTACGCACAACTGTTGCAGAAGCTGAAGGAGCGCGCATGAATCGACCTCTGACTTACGTGAAAGAAGTGCCTTAACGAGCCCATGCCACCGACGCAGGCAGTCATCTTAGGCGGCAGCAGCTTCGAGATGGACAAATAAGGCTACATAACGGAGGGCATTAACTACCAATGGAGCCCCAAAATAGGGGCTCCACCTAGTACTATGAGGGAAAGAGAACAGTACGGCTCCAACCCAATCACCTCTCTCTAACCATTCATTGGTTAATAAAAGTTTTTTGACCACCACCACATAACAAAGGCATTGAACAACCATGGCGAAGGAGATGGAAACTCGTGAGTACTTGGTGGAAGAGATGGCATCACGAATACATGAAAGAAATACGAGCTATCCTCATAGCCATCACGCGACAAGCGAGAGCACTCTTATAAAGCGACGTGGTGGTGATTGAAGACGGGGGTCCAAAAATATGTTGGAAATGTGCTGAATGTAAAAAAAGCTACCCTGGCACGACGGTATAACAAGAGCTTGCCTCTACCGGACAGGCAAAAAAAACTGCTTCTAATATCTGTGAACGACGTGTACTCGCAGCACGGCTGCCTCAAGTAGCCCGCCAAAACCTATGCCACTGCAGCTTGGGTGGTCGGGAGCCTCTAAATATCATCACAGAGGCACTCGGCGAAGTGCAAGAAGGCACTTCTCCGAGGCGCAGGGGCATGCTCTCTCACTTTTTTTTATTTCCGACAAAATGCCCTTCAGGTATAAGTTAAATAAAAAGAGAGACCAGTTTCTCGTATAAAAGCCAGGAGCATCGATGCAAAGGACCGCGCGTAGAGCGCGTTATGTCAGGTGGTCGACCGGGCTGGTCGTCAAGGCTCGGTAGGTGGCAGATGCAAGCCTTGTGAAGACCCGGACAAGTCCGCAGTAGGTGATCGAGCGTTGCCTCTGTGGGTGTGGCAACGAGGGGCATGCCGTTGGGGGGAGGCTGTGCACGCATGTCCATGCAGCCCGGATGACAGGAGTCAATGCGGCACCCACACGAATCCTCCTGAGAGCAACCACCTCTTGGCGAGTTAAGCCGACGGGAAGGTCCGATCTACGTGGAGGAATGAGTGCATGCGTGGAGCGCCTGGGGGTTTCTTTATGCAGGTGGAAGCTGTCCGTTGGAGGCAAACGAAGTAGATGCAGCGGGTGTTGATTTCACTTCTTCAATAAACCGTTTTGGTTCGAATCGGACACCAGTCTCGACTGTCTCATCAGTTGCTCTTTTGGTTCCAAAAGGAAGGCTACAACAAAAATTTCATGTATCAACTGAGGTATGACAAATTGTTATACCTTCAAACGAAACACTGCTACGCGCAAAACAAATTGCTCAAACACTGGCATATGAATATTAGTGTTCCTGTTTCACCGAACATTTTGCACAAATGATTCTTTCAATAAAATACGGTGTAAAAAAAGAGATCCATCGAACTTTCCAACGCGTTATGGATACAGTGTTGGCCAGCCTGAAGTCGAAAACTTTTCTGGTGTACTTTGAGCACGCCTTTGTGTTTGCCTCAACCTTCGAAGAGCACCTGGGGCGTCTTGAAGATGCACTTCAAGCAATCAAGACTCCCGGACTCAGCCTGAAACCAGAAAAGTGCCTCTTCGCGTACGAAGTCGAAGAATTTCAAGAACTGAAACGAAGCCTGCAGACGCTTCCGATACTTGCTCGCTTCCACGAATACGCTGACACGGAAATTCACATCAGCGCAAGCAGTGGAGCGTTGTAAGCCGTCCTTGTGCAAAAGACTGACGGACTAGAAAGGGTTATCAGTTACGCTGGCCAGTCGCTGTCTAATGCGGAAGCCAACTATTCCACAACAGAAAAGGAGTCCCTTGCCACTAATTTGGCTACATTAAAGTTTCACCCCTACCTCTACCGCAGGCGCTACAAAGTTATGAGCGACCACCACGCCTTGTGTTCGCTAGCTGACTTGAAGGACCCCTCACGTCGCCTCGCATGGTAAAGCCTAACGCTGAAGAATTCAGCACTACCGTCGTTTACAAGTCCGTACGAACGCACTCGGACGCCGACGGCTTGTCTCGTGCCCCTGTTGGCCCACCACCGTGGGACGACCAGGACGGTGACTGCTTCTTGAGAAACTTAAGTGCCGACCAACAGAACCGAACGACAGCCTCCAGCCGAACTGGAACTCAAGGGCCTAGTGGAATACTTGGAGGGCACGACCACCGTTGTCCCAAAAGTAGTCAGACTAGGATTGGCGTCATTTTTCTTGTGGAACGGCGTTCTCCTGAAGAATTTCTCGCCACTTAGAGAGAACTACCTTCTTGTTATATCTTCAGCATTGCGTCCAGAGGTTCTGGAAGCTCTACATGACGACAGACCCAGTGGCGTAGCAGTCATTGTGTTCGGGGGGGAGCTGGTATGTCAAATATATATATATACATATATATATATATATATATATATATATATATATATATATATATATATATACAGTGAAACCTCGGTGATACGATCACAGCTCATACGAATTTCCGGGGTGATACGAATTTTTCTTTGGTCCCGGCCAAGGCCCAATGTCCTGCAATGTAATGGAGTACGGTTGTTGCGAACCGATTTTCACCCGGCGACGTTTGATACTAACGTACGCTACCGTCCAGGTACGAAGAGGTGCTGTGCGCGCTGTTGCGGAAGACGCGCCAAGCACGTGTGAGCGCGGGAACGTAAGCGCGGGCACGCGCGCTGCACCGCCAAATCGTCAGAATGATGGTGTACGATAATACTTTTCTTACGGTCATAATAAATCTTCAGAGACACTTTACGGCCTCCGAGATTGTGTGCGCGAATCTCCGAGGCTCTAATGTGCCGCCGTGTGCATTTCGAGTTTTGATTACAGAAGGAATTGGCGCCATACTTTTTTTTCTAACGCGTCGACGCGGGCTGCTGTCGTACTTTGTTTGCACGTGCCTGCCTCGCGCATCAGACATCCTATGAGAGGTGAACGAGTACCGAAAGAAGGCGAGGACGGTCTTGGCGAAGGAGTCAGGCCTCATAACGCCAACATGCGCGGCTGTTGAGGTCGCGCTTGTGGGGGGCACGGCCGTAAATCTCCCAAAAAACATCCCCAACACATCTGCGATTACGAAATCATAACGTAGGACCATGATTATGTAATTTTGTGGCCTTGATCTATCGCGACAAAGCGCTTCTACTGCTACTTTCACCGCAGTACTCTAGTCCAACGCGAGAAAGCATACTAAAATTTGGAAGGGGCTACTGCTGTCGCGAGTCACAACGCACCTGGTTCATTAATTAAACACACGCGTACGGGCCATATATTTACGAGTACTGGTGTAATTGCCGACATCTAAAAACTTAACTGACAATCATTCAGAGTTCTTCCTTGCGTTGCTGCTGCCCTGAAAAACAATAAATGAAAATGTACGCGAGCTTTATTTTGTCGCAAGATAATTTTTTATGCTTTCTGGTGATACGAATTTCGGATGATACGAATAGTTTGGGTGGTCCCCCTGAGATTCGTATCACCGAGGTTTCACTGTATATACATATTGCCACGCGCCTTTCTTATTTTTCTGTACTCGGTTTTCGCCCACAAAGACTGTCCGCATGCTCAGCGCAAACCGCGCTTCATTGTTCTAGAAGCTTCACGATTATTGTAGATCGTTGTGTTAAGATTGTGCGCAAGACGCGAACACTAGAGCTTATTCCAGAGCTTGCGCGACAACCAGTGATAAGGCTAGAATGTTCGACGCGTGATGTATAAAAGCCGGTGCGTTCCGACGATGATCAGATTATCGACGGCCGACGCTCTGTTCGCCGCTTTCAGTGCCAATGTACATTGCTGTAGCCTGACTTTCAGTTTTCTTGTCCACAAGTTCGGCCAAATAAAAAGTTCCTTCATTTTCACGCCGACTGTTGCCTTCGTCGACGTCACGACCACGTGACATCTGGTGGAGGTGCTGCTTCGTCCATGCTCCGGACGCCCCCGCGAAGCCCTGACCGAAGCTCAAGCCGCGAAGAAGCTGACGTTAAGGAGAACCCGGAATCTCGAGCTAGCCGCAAGCAGAAGGGACTTCAGCCAGAGTACGGGATACTTCCCGAGACAACCAGGCAGCCCAAGACTACGACAGCGACCGCAGATACGATGGCAGCCCCTGTACCGCACACATCGGTCGTCATGCATCAACCCCGAGAGCTGCCGACTTTCCGCGGTTCACCATGCGAGGATCCAGAATGCTGGCTGAAGGAATACGAGCGGATCACCACGTTCAACCACTGGGACTCCGACGAGAAGCTGCGCCGTGTCTACTTCTACCTGGAAGACGCGGCGAGGACCTGGTTCGAGAATCGGGAGTCTGCGCTTCAAA
>JALIZH010027452.1:0-68567 GCA_030522465.1 Rhipicephalus appendiculatus
GAAAGGGCAACGTTTGAGGCTCCCTGGTCACAAATTAAACATTTGACTGCGATTCCGGCGTGTCCGAGGTTGTTTATAATTCAGGCAAGCAAATCCTTTGTAACACTTCCTGGCGTAGATACGTGTCCTATTGTAAATGCAATTGGCTGGACCCACCTCCTAGGAACACCAGCGAGAAGGACAACCATGGCTCTGTCAGCGATATCTGGCGTTCGAGCTGTTCCATCGTCAGCAAAGCCTTGCACAAGATCTTGAGTTACATCATAGGACAAGTTCTTCAAAATCACTTCACCGAATATGAGTGAACATACCCTGTCGCGCTTATCCCATGTCTGCATACAAGCTGACACACACTCAATAACCCCTGGAATCACGCCTGGTGACATTCGAATATTTCCTAACCAACGCCTTCAGTGAGCGCTGGATAGGCAGACAAAAAATGGGCGCTAGAAAGCGGTATGCTCTTGGGCCCCTGAAGTTTAAGTGCAATGCAAATTTCTTTAGCCATGCCGGAAGCCTTTTCCCCTGACCCCTATTCATAACTCGCACATGTGCACAAAGGAGACTGAAGACCTCTGCGGTCACGAAAGGACGAACGACACCCAAGGCCTTGGCAATTGATGGAGGTAGCTCCCTCTGCTGTTTCCACAACCTTTCAATGGTCTCGCGGCAGGAGGCGACCCTTGACTGCAGGCGTTTGATGGTGCGACGAAATTTCCGCAACGGCGACTTCATTCCTCCGCAGGGAGCTGCAACGGGAAATGCTTAATATCAATATAACAGGAATACAAAGAAGTAATGCGTGATGAGACGTTACATTTTTAGAACACTACATGGGCCGCTTCGTAAAAAATTACCTGCAAACACACACCTTCACAACCCGGTACTGCTGTTACTAGCATTTGCCACAACATGAGCTCACGCTGACGTCACTTATGCGAGATCATTGCCGAGAATTTTTTCTGCAGTTTTTTTTTACGCTTGTGTGGCATCGTCCAATTACCTACTTTATATACTACAACCTGGACACCATCACAATCATCGAAAACTCAATAAATCATACTTTAAAAAACAATCGTATACAATCAATTTTAAAGCTCTGCACTAATACACAGCATGTTTTCTTATTGAAATTACTGCGCTACAATAAAACACTTCACATCGGGGCTCACCTGTTGTCCTGTGGGATGCGAAAGAAGCTCGTTCCGGGCTTCTTGCAAGTGCGGCCGTTGTTACTTCACCACGCCACACAACAGTAGGGGTTGTACGGCCGACGACTGAACATCTGAAAAGATTATTTAGAGTCATGTCGGTGTCGTAGTTACAGCATACGAAGTTATTTTGGGGTCATTGGCAGAGACCGAATATGCAACTAAACGACTACCCTGAGTTATGCAAATGCGACGTCGTTCGCAAAAACGTCCGTACTAAAATGACCATTTCGGTGACTCATCGACATTTCATCATCGTTTAAAATGCACCGAATTCTGAAAGAGTGGGCATTAACCATTGGCGCGTCTTCTAACAAGTAACTCGAACCACCCATGCCATGCATAGCTTAGGCTTTCTTGCCCTGGCCCTTCCACAAGCGAACTTGCTGCGCAGTTTCCCAGAAGCTACTTCGAAATATTCTTTAGCAAAATAAGCAAGCCACACACACAATAACCATCACCGAGAACTCTTTTCACTCGTGTGGAGTGCCTCGCTACGCCCACAACGCGTTAACAATGCCGAAACCTTGGGCCTCGGGATCGTACGTTACATGCTTTTCATTTCATTTAACTTTAACCCACTTCGCTTTCAAAAAAGTAGCAACGACTCACAATTGGTACGTAACTAATTACACAAAGGTCGACCCTTCTCGTTTCCTTAAGCGCGCGTCGCACCTGAACTTTCACGCGTGGACTACTAGGCAAGTACAGGCTGTTTCATACTAAGGGGAAATCTCGGAGCGCCTGGCATCGCGATGCGACTAGCGCTGCAATCGCGCGCCGGCAGCAGCTCGCGCGTGCGCAGACGCTTCAAGGGTGTAGAGTTGAACCGCATCGTCTGCTACGGCAGCGCGCGTGCCGCATTGTCGGCCAGCGCACGGATATCATTGTTAATGCGGGAACTGGGCTGGTACTCTGCACTAATCATTTTCAGAAAAATTCTGTGCCGCAAGATGGGACACGAAGAAACAAGGAGCGACAAACTCGCGCGTGCTGTCTTTCTTCGTGCCCCGTCTTGCTGCGCAGTTTTTTCAGATGTTCCCGTACCAACTTGCCCAACTTTCAACGCTTGTCTGCACTAAACGTTGTGCAACGCCTTTATTCGTGATAATGGGGCACTAGAAACAGTATTTGACAGCATATCTCGTTTGCTATATCGAAACATCGTGGTACTGTGTGCGTTCACGAATGTTTCTTCAGTGTATGCGCGCCGCAGTAAGCTTGAATGAGGAAGACACGATAATGAGCATGCACCGTGCGTGGTCTTTATTTGACTTTAAATATAACGAAGTACTGCAGTGGTGACTGCCGAGCAGCTGAGCGGGTTTAACACAACAAAACAAATGCGAATGAATTCAGGAATGATTCAGGTTAGAACACCCGCCTGAACGTGCTTATTCTCGACGACATTTCATTACAACAAAAAGGACTCGCTCCCTGCACCGAAATGCACTCGTGACGCTTCCAAGTTCATGTCCCCAGCGTTGATAGCGCTCACTCTAGACGGCAGTGAATGCATGGTGTCCGCGATGTGTTCTGCCGCAGCATGTCCCATTCGTTGACGATGGAGGCGTGGCATCACAAGATCCAGATTGAGCTGAATAAAACTGGGGCTCGTCTGCCGTACGTTTTTCTATTATTCTCTTGTCTGAAAAGAGCAGTACTGTCTGAAAAGGCCGCCCCAATCCCCGGACCTGAATATAACCGAAAATGTCTGGGGCTTTATGAAAATGTCGCTGGCGCGCCATCCTCTACACGGCCTGTCCGAGGATCGGTTGTGGTCCGCCATCGTCAGCGAGTGGGACGCCCTGCGAGTGAATACATCGCTCATCGAGTCACTGCACGCCTCACTGCCGTCCAGAATGAGCGCCGTCATCACTGCCGCTGGTGACATGACAAGGTACTAAGTTGGATGCGCCACGGGCGCATTTCGGAGCTGGCTAGCGAGTTTTGTGGTAATGAAATGTCGTCCTAAAGAGACACGTTCAGGCTTTGTCCTCACCAAAAACATTCCTGAATTTGTTCCCATTTCTTTTATCGTGTTAAGCCAGCGCAGCAGCACGACTCTTACTTTTGAGTGCATTTTTTATTTAAAGTCAAATAAAGACAACGCACATTGCGTGCTAATTGTCGTGTCTTCCTCGTCCCAGCGTACTGCGGTGCACACACAGTGAAGAAATATTCATGAACGCACACAGCACCATGGCGTTCCGAGAGAGCAAACAAGTTATGCTGTCGAATTCTGCTTGTGGCACCCCATTATCACATATAAAGGCTGAGAGGTTGGCGTCGCACAACGTTTAGTGCAGATACAGTGTAGTGCAGATTATCGGCCCAGTGGCCGTATAACGAACCGCTATTCCGTATTCCGTATTCCGTTTTGGCCGCCATTAGCGCTCCCTGATTGGTCGTTCAGCCCGTCAATCAAGTGACGTGTCGGAAGCCCAAAGTGTGGTGACGTCAAAATGACGAGTCCGCCCTCATTATGCAAAGATAAACGGAATCGGTTCCGCCGAAGCGCGGAACAGCCAGCGAGTGGCCCCGTCGGCAGACGGAATAGGAAAAATGGCGGCGCCGGCGTATTTTCCCGAGGCTTTCACGTTCTTGGCGGCGATCGCTCGGCAGCACCGTGGGAGAAAAGAGCTCGACGACGCGTTCGGTTTGCCAGCTAGTGAAAGGGTTCGGCGTCACCTCGACTGTATCGCCCAGAGAAAGAAAGGTGCGGCGGTTGTGCGACGAAGTGGCCGAGGAAGACGCGCGACCGACGCCGCTGTCTGTGGAGCTTGTGGGTGTTGTGCGGCCGGTGCGGCCTTCCGTTTTTCGCGACTGGCAGCTTTCAAGCCTCTTCGGGAAGCGGGGAGACTGTTGTCACCATGCAACCCGCGGTGAGCAGACTGTGCGTGATGTTGTGGCGGAGGTAATCGTGCGTGCCGGGGTCCGCAAGTGGTTTCACTTCCCGTGGACGCCGGACGAGAAGGGCGCCTTCAAGAAAGTTTCCTCGGCTGCCGGCGTCATCGGATGCGTGGACGGCAGCGTTGCCGTAATCATAGCACCGAAGGGCGACCATCACAAGGCGGCGTCTTATTGCTGCAAGAAGCATTACGCCGACATCGTCATGCTCGTAAGTATCGATCGATCTTCCTATCCTCTCGTGCACATGTCAGCGTAGCGAAATGTGTCTCATAGTTGTTCACGCTTTCGTCAGGTCTGCGACGTAGACATGGGAATCTTGTCGTGAACCACTGCGTCTGGGGTCAGCAGACGACGCCTGCGTCTGGCGGACAACGCGGCTGCGGGAGCGATTCGAAGGGGGGCACGGATTGCAGCGACCATACCTTTTAGGTGAGCAGAATGAAAAAAATCTGCGATATTCACGGTTTGAGCCATCGGAATATGTGTTCGCGCTATTGTTGAAGCTCTGTTTCATTAGCTACGGGCACTTGGCAACTGACAGGATTTCGAACGCTGCATGTGTATTATATTGCAGCTATCGGTTATTTGCTCCACAATATCGTCAAGTGACGCACATTGTCATGGCAGCCTCTTCGTAGTAGTCATGCTTCGCGTAATACGGCTAGGTCAGGCTGGTGGAGTGATGTGATGTTCAAGTACAGCATATTCTATCATTGCTATCTTTGTGTGGCTCGGCCTTGCGGATCCCTGACACTGAAGTAGTACTTACAGCACACCGCTCATATTTTTGCAGGTGACAGAGGCTACGTACCAGTGCCATGGCTCCCGACTCCTCTCCAAGGGCGTCCTCTCTAAGACAATGTAAAAAGCAAGTGCTACGCCACGCATGCTGTAATGCAGTCTGTAATGAAGCATTGTATTGTGCTATTGAAGAGGGGCTATCTCTGCCTTCAGCAGTGCTATATCCTCCATTTTTAATCACAATGTACATCTCGCATTGCTGTGTGTGCAGTGTTGCACTTCGTTTCCATTGCAGAAGACGACAGAAGTGTTTATCATTTCAGTGATGATGATGACAGTGAGCACGGCAGTGTTGTCAATGATGACACCCAACCACTGCTTAGGCAAGGATGGTCGTCACACTCCACATGTATTCACAGACAAGCTCTCTGCAATGGTAGTCCACTATTTGGCTAACTGCACCACTGACAACAGTCCTAGGCACGTGCCACTTCTATAAGAAACATGTGACTAAGTAACTACAATGTATAGCGTTCTTCGTGCCAAAACCGTGATGCCAATGTAAGCCACGCACAGTGGAGGACTCTTAATTTATCTTGACCACCTGCGCTTCTTTAACATTCATTTCAATGTGAATATAGCAGCGATTCTGATTTTGACCCTCATGGCAATGTGTTTGCTGTCATCAGGAATTGAACCCATGTGCTGAATGAAGCTTGGCAGTGCAACCTCTTACCTGCTAAGCTATCACGGCGACTTGCCTAACGACTAGAAGAAAATGTTGTGAAGTTCATTTTTTTTTGGTAGTAACAAATTACTGCTGTGTTTATCATGCTCACATGCTGTACGACCAGGTCTTTCCCACAACTTGACTTCATGTGGACGGGCCATATTTATATGGCTATACATAGGAACCCTTCATTTAGCAACTGTCATTATAACGCACTGTACTCGGCAGCAGAGTGCTGTAGCCTGTTCACTGGAAAGCAAGGGTTTGGTATTGTTTTTGTTTCTGCTAATCATTCTCTAATCACAAACACACAGACCGTTATCTGCTCTATGTCTGGGAGTGCACACCAAGTCTTTGTCTCCTTGCCTCCTATTAAAAACGTGAGAGACTGACGCAGACACAGAGGGCCCATTCAAACCTCATCATCTCCTCCTTTTCTCTACGAGCCCGCATGCTTTATTAAAGCACTTCTTTTTCTACACCTCCAGTATTACAACACACAGCTTGCCTTTTGCTCCATGCACACCTCGTGGGCATTGTGCTCTTTTGTTGCACATCCACCATACTGTTCCTTTTGAAAGGGCCAACCGATGCTGAAACAGATCGTCTGGCATTTCAAGTACATATTGCTCATTCGGAAGTGTGCTCATTTGTGTATGCTAAAGTAATGTGAAAGAATAAGTATGCAGTCTCTTCAAGTCAGATCTTTGTAAAAAAATTTTTTTTATTAATGTTCATGCCACTGCAAACATGGAATATACTTTCTGTAAATAAATGTACATTGTGAAACTGTCATGTTTTAAAAGCATTACTGACATTACATTGCACAAGCAACATCATGCTGAAGGAAACACAGTGCGACATCATATGGCATGGGTAATTAATGAATACTAGAATGCAAATATAGGTGACATCAGGCTGACGAGCACACGTAAAAGTAATCTGTGAAGACATCCTCACACGACTGCTAAAAAGTGGAGTATTGATTTCAAAAGAATTATGCATTACACTTGTCGTGTTGGAAAGATGACCTGCAAGTAAAGAAACAAAAAAAAAAAGAGAAAAATGAAGACAAGTTAAAAGGAAAGAAAAATTGGTAGTGCTCGTGGCCGTCGAGGTGGCTGCAGCGGCAGTGAAGGCTGGGAAGCTCCAGGCACAACGGCAGCCAGGAGATGCTCAAGCGTGCCTCCAATGCATTCGGTAGCCGAACACAAGCCCTCGACTTCATCGACAAGCTCCCGACGGTGCTGCTAGACAAAATCACGTAATGTATTGACCCTGTAAAGCAAGAGCATGTACAGGAACACAACTGATGATCCACCTGTTTGAGTCAGGCAGGCAGCAATAACTTATAATCAATTTGGACGAAAAAGTTGATTAATAAGAAGAAAATAGGCAACCTTTTTTTTTGTTTGTACATTTATAACACAGCCAAACCACAAGAAGTCAAACAGATTTGAAGTGTTGGTTTCACTTGTTTTTGCGGCACGAACTTGTGACACGGCTTCTTCCAACCCTTGGCACAAGCACTTGTTAACCCCGCGGTCTGCTGCAAGCGATGGGCTCGCCACCGACGCGCGTAGCGACCTTGCGGCAGTGGTAGGCAAGCCAGCGCTTGACCGTTTTTACGGCTGGATACAGTGCATCGGGCACAATGGCAACTGTACACAGTGCTGCTCTGTCCACAGCACTCGTAACTTGGCGAAGAACTCTCAGTTCTACTCGATACGCACCAAAAACAGGCCCGCCCCTGCTGGGACACCCGAACAGGTGGCTTCGTAAATTTTTTACCCTTTTCTTTTCGAGTTCTCGCTGCGACGCGGTAAACCAACTACAAGAATTATGCGTATCAAATTTATTCGTTAAATAATCGCAAATAAAACACCGTGGCGTGCATGTTGACAAAAATTTTTTTCCGCAACAAGTTTCTTCTGCGCAAGTTCGATTAAGCAGAAATGTGCGTAAAATACAGTGGATAAATGAATGCACACTTCCATGTATGCATCGTGCGCTGTAACGACGCTCGCTCAGGCACGATCGTTCTCGAAATTAAAAGGTGTTGCTTACCTGTTATTAGACGACAGAAGTGCAGACTTCTCCTGTTCACACATTCTTGTTTTCGTTTTCTTTTTTTGGCGTTAACTGTAAGAACAAGAGCAAAGTAAACATAACGCGATAACGGCATGGTTGACATTGTTTACTGACCTTGCGGCTAGAATTTCATGTTTTCCTCGTTCTTCGCAGCTTCCGATATTCCTCTGCGACGAAAATACTCTCCGGTAGTCGCGATCACATTCTTCTCGCAGCATTATTAGCGATAGAACGCGGCTCGCAGAGACGATCAGCTGTTCTTTTTTTTATCCCACAGCGGCCATCTTAAGTGACTTGGATTGGATGCATGAGCGACTCATATGTGGCTACGACTCTCAAAATACGTGTGTTTTGCGTTTACATTGCAATACGCTTCATTCACGGTAGCACTAGAAGCTTATAAAACAAATTTATGCTCATTTGCGTAGGATTGTTTCTTTGTCACACGCTCCCGGACAAAATAAATCGAATATACGGCCCCTTTGAGGCCCTCGGCCAGAAAGTCGCTAAAGCCCCTAAATTTTCCCCCCTGAAAATACCTTGAAAATACTAGGGATTTCCCCAGAATTCCTACGTAAAAAACGCCAACTGCCGCACTTGTATTGCTCCACAAGCTATGGGCGGCTACGAGCGCTTTTCATTGGCCAAATTCGAAAAACGTCGCGGCTTCCGGCATGGGCGGCAGTGGCGTAACTAGGGGGGGGGCAAGGGGGTACAAGTGCCCCGGGCGCCACTTGGGAGGGGGCGCCGAGCCGAGTCCGACCAACATGCGCTCGGTTTCTCGCTTTCTCCCCAGGTACCACCAGTGAGGCTAGAGACTCCTTTGACTAGTTAAATGGTGCTCCCAGGGCCGTAGCTAAGGGGGGGGGATGAGGGGGTTCTAACACCCCCCGAAATTTTTGCATGCTTTAACTTTGCGGGTGACGCAAATACTTGCACGCCCTCAGAGCGACCACCAGTTGCCAAAGTTAGCCGTTCTACACACAAACACCCCCCGAAAACAATTCCTGGGTACGGCACTGGGTGCTCCTTTCCTTCAACAAACGAAACACAATCTTCTGGTAGCCTCTGGGTTCTGGGAACATGTGGCTCACATGAGGTGAATATGATCAAGGAGCCATAGGCTCCTTGCTCACATTCAAGCCTATGAAAACCAGTAATATAAATAGGTCGGTGTAAGCCTGTTTCCACATAAGCGCGATTTTAACCATGAACGTACCTATCCAGGGTCATGGACAAAAACCTTTTTTCTGGGGTTCTGACTTCCCTTTATGTGTGATCTGGCATGTGCTTGTATGTGTGCGGATATATATGCATATAGAAAATGTAATAATATCGGGGCGGTGGGTGATTGAACTTCCCAACCTTCTTCTAGCTTCGCCATTGAACTTATTGCTTGAAATGTTCGTTTTCTTCTGTTTCGGCCCAAACCATCTTGGTTTTTCCACACGTATATAACCCTAGTGAAAATCAGAAAGGGGAAGCGCTGCCCACGGTCTTCTTGCTGAAGAGTTGCGATCGAGAAGCTCCTTACCAACTCATCAGACATGTCAGCCTCCAAGCTTACGACGAGCTTTTGTGGACAGACGGCGGGATGAAATGACGAGAAAAAAAACTATGTATGGACTTTTCTGCAAAGTTTCTTTCCTATTTCAAATCAGAAATTCGTTCAGAGACTGCTTTCTTTCATCAAATTGCGTCACCCCTCCTAATTTTTCTCTGTGTATCGGTACTTGCCCCACGACATGATCCCCGATCAACGTGCGTAGGATGGGGTTGACTATGAGGAATGACGTCCCCGAAGTAATATTTAAGAAGACTTTGAGGTGTGGGTGTCTTCACGTGGAGATGGAGGTGTCACGTGTGAACTCACTGTCGCTCACCAAATTAACATTTGCGTTCCTAGTCCGCAGACAAAGTCGCCTTCTCGGAAGTGCTTGCTGCAAACACATGCGCGGGACTTCGGCTCATTGCCCCTTCTAAGCTAGATTTATCAGCCATGCGTCGTGATGTTATTTATCCTTGAAGTAAAAGCGTAAATGTGAAGTTATATTCTGCTCTTTTGCATGCGCGGTGCACTAATTGTGACACACAGCACCACCGAAAACATTGCATGGTGACGCTTTCCAAGCTCTTGTTGTTTCTATGCCAGTGAACATGCACTGGTTGTGAAACGAGGCTGATTGCAGGGGGAAAACTCAGAGAAATAAACGCGCTCGGGCCGCCGGCTACCCGTCTTTAGAGCAAGGTTCCATGTGAAACAAGGTGGCATCACGTGATCGTAATGTCGTAGCATGTCGACTGCAGCGCCCGTGCCTCCAGTGGTGGGCCTCGTGCAGAATAGCACTAAAGAGATACGGAAAGTAGAACTGCAATGGCAAATTATTCTATTACGATCACATTCAAGCCATTATTGCGGTGAACTGAGCTTTAACAAGCGAGAAAGTTGCGAAAAACGGAAGGATATATACATGTACTATCGGCGTCAAATGAAACGCGAACAGCGGCAAGTATTAGAAATCGTATAGGGCGCCCCGTCCAGTCATCACCATTGCTAGGCGCGCATCGGCAGCACTGCGCATGTCCATGGTTATGACTAGACGGACCGCACTAGACGACTAGACCATTTCTAATGCTTGCCGCTGTTCGCGTTTCATTTGACGCCAATAGTACTAACGCCCCTTCACATATCTCGTAATGATCACAAACGCTGTCCAGCCGCGATTTGCAGAGAGCTATTCATCTTGATATCTTCCTCACTCGTTTTGTTTTGTTTTCTTCTTTCTGCCAGTGAGCGCGTTGGCAATAACATCATCCAGGTGTAGTCTGACTCCAGCGATGTTGACGTCGTTTATACGAGCGAGCCTCGCAGCGATTCTGCGTCGGATTTCACACGTGTTTTGCCGCTGTCCCGCAGAGAACTAAGAAGCTTCGATGGTTTTGATCTCATGGTACATTTCTTCTCACTGGTACCCTCCCACCTGTTCTTCAGATGCGTGCCGCATTCCAGGCGCGGATTGAGTGGCCCTGCATGGCCGTGCTCGCACTGCTCTGCCGCGACTCTTTTCATAGCATGGCGCCTCTGCTCGAATTCTCCAAAATGAAAACGCCAATAATAAAAACGAAAAAATAAATACGCGTGTACATAAACAGTATTTGGCAATCGGACGCCTCACATGCCGTCGACGAAAACGACGCTTCGCTTTCCGTCGGTTGGAGCCAGGCTTCGTACGCAGAAAGAGCTGCCGCCGCCGCGAGAGCGCGGGGAATCATTGCAGGCTCCCTGAAATGCAATCCTGCTTTCATGTTTAGATCTTCGCCCCGAGGTTCAAAGTCTGCAACCACATCCATCGCGGCAATCATGAAAGCTGCGGCTTCACTGCACCATGGCCAAGCAGCAGCCAATTGCACGCGTGGTGACGTGTAATGGCGCTTTCTAATTCGCTAAGAGCAATCATATTCGTGACGACATCCCTTCAGCACTGAGTCTGGGGCGAGAGAAATTGAGTAAGAGATATTCGGTCTCCGCTTTGTCTTCACTAATAACTTATCTTTTCACACCCAACCAAAACTGCACGCATTTTTCAATGCCCCTGCTCATTCCACCGCAACTTCATATTTCTCGTTAACGTAACTGACTGTGCGTATCGGACGCCCAAGCTGGAGAGTTACACCAGAAAAGATCTATACGCTCATGTTTCACCCACTACCTCGGGGGAGAAGGCGGTCAGGAACATCGACTTCACTGTCGGCTTCAGTGGGGCGGTAAGCTACCATGACATTTCACTTTCTGCTAATAGAGCTCAAAATTTAGCGTTTGATGTCTCATGAAAAGACGGCGCTACCTGACAACAGTGGGCCTCCATCCAACGAGACCACCAGATTATGATTTGTGGCTCTATGGGCCCCACCATAGAGCACTGCTGATGTACATAGCGGAAACCGGCCTCTATTTGTATATTTAACTATGTATGCCGTTGGGCAAACTCTTGAAATTAAAAAAAAATGTCTCATGAAAACTGGTTATGGTGGCTACATGAGATGGTATCAGCGTCGTCTGGTCGATATAGGCTCCGGACGGGGCACAAAACACACACAAAAATGCTAATATTTGAAATGACTAATACTGCCATTTGAAATAGCGTCCCCCGATATCATATATGGGTCATTTCTGAAGGTGGTTTGACACCGGAATTCCGAGAACATAAATCTACTTCCAAAATGACTAAAAGTCATTTTGGACATGACTAAAAGTCATGCCTGTTTAGCTCATTGAACGCACTTATTAGAAAAAAAAAATCGATGCGATGAAAACACTCACGTGCGCGCCGCGGCCGGTTCGCTGGCGAGAGGTCCGCGGGCCGCGTGTTTCAGACCCCTGGTCTAGAGTGCAGCCGACGACGGAAATGTGTGACCGGGGAGCGGCAGCTCATTTCGTAATGCGCGTGCGCCATGTTATATATCAAATATAAAGAACGCATTTTTTTGACAGCCATTGTTCGCGATCAAAATTAGCACTGGCGTCTCAAAAGGCAATATATGCGACAACAGGGTTTGCCGTAACAAATTTTTGAACGAATCGGAAGCATTAATGTTTGATGTACACAATAAATTATTTGGAACAATAGTTTTCACGGTGAACCGAAAACGATAAGAACCGTTTACATGCCTACTTCGTCGTTCTCTTGTGTGGTTGTATGTAATTTACGAACTTCGCATATGTCGTGTAAAGCGAGACGATAACAAGTGACCGGCAAGGCCCATTTCTTCTGTCACATTTTTCCTAACCTTGTGGACTTCTGGTGTGTCGTACGGTGCGTGGACGTGCAAAACGGCTTTAGTCCACCGTAGTGAACAATCAATCAAGAAATTGCTCATTGGCTTGCCCAAAACAGCCAGATGGCTTTTTTGCGCATAAATAATAATAATAATAATAATAATAATAATAATAATAATAATAATAATAATAATAATAATAATAGTAATAATAATAATCATTACCATCATGAGGGGCGCGGAAATATATTTGCCATGGGCGTCGTCCTGTCTAGTTACGCCACTGATGGGCGGTGCCTGAAACGTGACGTAACAGGGAAAACGGAATACGGAATACGGAATAGAAGTACGTTATACGGCCACAGTTCCTGCCCTAACGATGATATCCGCGCGCTGGCCAGCAATGCGACAAGCAAGAGCCGCCGTAGCAGACGACGCGGTTCAAAACTACACTTTTGAATCATCTGCGCACGCGCGAGCTGCTGACGGCGCGTGTTTGCAGCACTGGCCGCATCACGATGCCACGCGCTCCGAGATTTCCCCTAAGTGTGAAACAGCCTGTACGTGCCCTAATCCTGCTACGTGCGCACACTTAAATCGACAAAGGCCTCCGCTGCTAAGCCTACTACGCAGCGCTCAGAGAGAACAGAAACGTGGGTTCTCACCGTGCCGTCGTCCGTTGCTCAGGCTCAGCAGGTGACACGGTCAGCAATGCTCACATTGCCGCGACGAGAAGAAAAAGCAAGCGCCCAAAACCCACTACGCGCAGTCGTTACATTTCAGATACAGCAGCCAGCCAAACCTGAGCCTACCCCAACCCGTCAACACATTGCTTACGAAAACACACCCTCACGTACCTCCTTCCATATCTGTTCTGACCAGGGTTACCAGATGGCGCGAGCCTCAAACCGCCAAATCGGACTCCGAGGTAGCCCAAACATAGCCCAACACGTAAATTTGAAGTAGCCCAAAAATAGCCCAAATCAGCTGTTTCTTAAATAATTTTTTTTTGCGCTTACGTAAT
The DNA here is from genome assembly GCA_030522465.1 of Rhipicephalus appendiculatus. NCBI lineage: Eukaryota > Metazoa > Arthropoda > Arachnida > Ixodida > Ixodidae > Rhipicephalus > Rhipicephalus appendiculatus. The sequence continues at coordinate 13,487 of JALIZH010027452.1, forward strand.
TACTTTCCGGCAAAAATATCTGCCGATTAGTTTATCGGTGCTTTCGCGATTTCTTTTTTTTGTTGTTGCTGGCAAATGTATGCGTCGTATGCGTGAATCCGCTATGCATTCCATAATAATGGAGCGATGACTGCTGATTTTAGAAAAGGTTTATTGCCACAAAACAAAAAAAAAAACAATGCAATCACAAAGAAATATAAAAGCATATTTACAAAAAGTAGTAGTAGGTAGGGTTGCGAAAGAACTTATAAACGATGACTTGATTAGAGCTTTCACAAAGGAAATCAATTTTTTAATTGAGCCTCACCGGGTCCGGGGCCTCGCACTGAAAAAGCTTATTCATTCGCTCGAATTCATCAATGATTGGGCTTAGAAAACGAACAAAAAGTACATTTTGCTCATCAGTGTACATTTCGTTGAGACTTGAAATATGCGCTAATGACTGAGCAAGCAATTTTTATCGTGTTCCTTTCGCCATTTTTTATCGTGTTCCTGCAGCAGCGGTTCGCGCTAACCTAAGCTCTGAGAGTCTTTAGATAGGTGCATGCACAATTTCTTAGTACTTTTACAGTGGGGTGCCTCAGGGTTGCATTCTGAGTTGTCGCCAATTGTTGGAATATTTAAAGAACGTCTTTCCATTCGTCATAACACGTGAAATGCCACAGGGATTCCCTCCGATTCATTAAAAACAATAAATGCATTCGCATTCAATAAAACATTTCGTACGAAACACAGGTGTGCATTCTTCTGAGAGGCTCCTCCACCGCTCTTTTGGATTTTGGTCCGGGACTGCGCAAGGGCCCCCATCCACATATTTGGGATTATCTTTCACCGCGGGGGGTGGCGGCGGGGGGGTCACTTGCTCGGGATTTTGCGGTAGTCGAAGAAAGTTGAGAAAAAACGTGAGCCATCAAAACATGATTTCAAACTGATGACACGTGACGCCCTTTCTTAGACTACGTCTCCAGGTGCAGGAATCGTTCAACACACTGGAACGTTTCAGTGGCAGAACCCCCTAAACGACATGCGCAAAAGTAATTAAGCCCTTGCGTCCCTGCGGCAAGGCTCGGAGTAACGCAAGAGTGTGCATGCGTAAGCCGCCTTGGGTCCCCAGTACGAAAATTCTCTACCATTGTAGCTTTTTGCCTGGTCGATAGCAATGTAGCCCAAAAATAGCCACATAGCCAAAGAGAAAAATTCGACGCCAACTCGAACAAAAAGTAGCCCAATTGGGCTATTAATAGCCCAATCTGGTAACCCTGGTTCTGACACATTTGTCGATTTCCGTTCCCGCGTTCGCCTGGTGGCGATGCACGTGACAATGTTCTTTTCGCGAATTCTCAGTTCATTGTGCAAGAAAATGTTTTCACACGTAGAGTAAACAAACAAAAAAATTGAAAAAAGCTACACATTTGCGTTTCACAACTCTCTTTTTTTTTGTTTTCTTTTGCGCTACTTGCGCTACCTGACGGTCACTTATTACAGCTTGCGTTCTTCGGGATCACGGTCCCTATGATTTGACGCGAAAATCTCGAAGGCTGTTTGGGCGAGGAGGTGGCGGGGAGAGCTCGATCCTCTTATCGCTGAGTGTCCGCTCTTGGTCATTTTCCCTTTCTCTATGGTTACAGCTCCGCGCCAACACCGCATCACCGCACGTCAGAACACCGGTTGTTTTCAGGCATTTCGTCATTCTGAGCGGATGGATGGATGGATGCTACGAGGGTGAGTCAGTCGACGCTAGCGCCAAGGGCCTCTTTAGTTACGACCCTTGCGGGCGGAGTGAGGCACAATAGAGGCATATGTGGCTGTTTACGTCGTCATGGCAACAAAACAGCAGGCAAGCAGCTGCCGCTTTATCTGGGCGAGTTGGTGAGTACATCTTGATTTTTGCGCTAAGAAAGACGAACGCATTGGAGAAGGCGCTTCCATTGTGCTGTCTTCTCCCATGTGTTCGTCTTTCTCAGCGCAAAAATCAAAATGTTCGGTTCAGAAGCCGCTTGGCGTCCGCAACCCATCCCCAGACCAGCGAGGCGCTGCCCAGCCATGCCGCGCGCCGTTTCATTTTTTAAATGCGAATGCATTTCATAGTCGGGCTATGTCAGGCGTCCGGCGTTGGCGTTGTGCGGCGTTGGCGTTGTCCGCGGAGGAGGAGGAGGAGGACAGGTTGAGGAGATGTGCGCGCCGGCAGGTGTTAGATGTGAAGCATCTTATGGCGAAGCTTAATCCGGTGGTGGTGGTGTGCGTCGTGACCACCCTTACTGCGCATGCGCAGACCCTTTCAAAAAAAATAAAAATAAAAAAAATCTCCTCTTTCCCTCTCTTTCCTCTAGGCATCCCTCCCCGCGGCAACCACACCCTCACTGCGCATGCGCCTCCCCTCCTCTCTCTCCTGCTACGCTCCCCCCCTCTCTCCTCTAGGCATCCCTGCCCGCGCCGTCCGCACTGCCACTGCGCATGCGCTCCCCCCTCTCTCTCTCCTCTCCTACGCTCCCCCCCCTCTCCCTCTCTCGCCTCGCGACGCCGACACAGGCAGCGTCTGCTAGCGAGTTTCTTGGTTGAAAAAACCGACTGCTCGCGCTGCACAACCGTTCACTGGCCACCCCGTATATATGGCAATGAATCTTGACCTCCAAGGTGGTGCCGGTGGGAGATTTCTCCTGTGCGTTGTTGAACAATAAAAATTCGCAGCGTCCGGGTGAACTAAAAGCGGACTGCGGCGGAGCTATACATGAAAAAAAATTTAAAAAATAAATAAAAACAATTAAAAAAAACAAGAAAAAGCAAAAAAAAAAGGGCGCTGCACCTTGCTCCCGACCGGGCTGCAGAAATCAGGCGCCTTTTCCTTCTTCGAACCACAACCACCATATATAAATGGAGTGAAGCGCGCGCGAAATGCATTCGCATTTCCTCACGATTCCCTTCGGGGAGGTGGGCGCATTTCTTCGTTTTTTCCTCGTTTAATTTAGGCGATGTTTATATACCTTTTTCTCCATAACCATAAGTGTTACAATAATTCTTTTATTACCATTGTGATCAAGCCATTCCTCTTCTTACTGAAGTATATGCGGGGGGGGCCGCGGGGCTCGGGCCCCCCTCCGGACGGTTTCATAAGGGGCAGAGCCCCCCCCCCCCTGGTGCCGGTCCTGAATATTTTTTAAGAGCTTGTCTTCGGTTCCCATCCATTGACAACGAACTGTTGGCCGTCCTATCTGGCAGATACTTCAGTGGGGGCTATTTATGCCGTCTTCTTTTTCCTTCCAGGCTTTTAAAATTTGGATCATGGGCCAGTGACAAGTCAAACTTTCATTGGAAAATGCCCCCCAAACGTATTTGAGGGTGCGCAGTATGTTTTGATGAACAACTGAAGCGATTGCTTAAAGGCCAACTCCGGCGATTTTTGACCGTGTCAGGGTAATGGTGCTTTTATGTTCCTGAGACACTCTTGTCACGCGCCCGATAGCTGAAATGCTCAGCAAATTCAAAAACAATTTTTAATAAGCAAAAAGGCGCAATACCGAAACCGAAACCCAACCGAGTGTACTGTCTACGTATGACGTAGTAGTTTGTTACGAACCGGAAGTCGTGAAGGTATGCTGGTCCCGCCGGCGTGGAATATCGCACGCTCTTTCACAGAGAACAGAAAATCGCGTGCCAAACCAGCGAAACGCCGGCCAAACACCGTCACCTTGTGGCCAGCACAATATACGCTGTAGTGGCCAAAGTTAGCGAACCCACCGGCTGCGTCACTTCCGTCGACCGGCAAACCAACACGTCACACACGCAATGTTGCCAATAATTGTGGGAAGCCGGGTGGCCGTTTGCAGACAATCTTTAAAATTCATTTGCAAACAATCAGCGCATCTCTCAAGCTTGAAATTTCGCATAAATGACGGAAATGTGCAAAGGAACGTACCCAGCGAATTTCATTGAGATCCATTGACCTCGAAAAATCGCCGGAGTTGGCCTTTGTTACGGTTTTGCTGTCACTCAAGCGTCGCCAGCGCGAAGTCGGCGACGGGAATGACAGCGGGTTCGGTCGTTCCGTACGCAAGTAGAAACAGTGAAGAGATCGGAGACACGTTTGGACAAAAACAAACAGCTTTACTCGAGCTATGGCGGCACGAGCACACTAAATACAACACTTCAGAAAAAACTAACAATAAACAAATAGAATCACACAATGAGCTTACAAAATTACACAAAATCAGTTAACGCTAAAACTAACAATGGAATGAAATAAAACCGAAGAAACGCGAAAGTTCGATGATATAAACAGGTGAAGCATACGTGTGATGACCGGCAGCGTTGCGTCCACGACGATCGGATGCGAGAAGTCCCGAAGATATCTGGCACGACTCCAATGTCGGTGGGTCCGAGTTGCAACGCCGATGTTTCCGGGAGTTAGCGCTTGAAGGAGATCTCGGGCAGGTTGAGCTAACCCGAGATTGAAGTCCCGATGCCTACGTTGCAGACGTGTCTCAACTAGGCGAACGGCTAAGTTTAGGTGGCCAGCCGATACAAAGCGCACACTAAAAAACTTCTAGGAGAGATACTCGATGATCTACTTCTACTCCATGCTTGTCAAGCAGCCAGACTGATCAGCAGGGCCTGCGCTTAAATGCCCTTCGTGTCCCCTCACTCTCTTCCTGGGGAAAAAGGGACCATCCACATGGGTCCAATCATGCGCATTCCACTGTCGCAAACTCCGCCCTCAAAATATTTACGACGCCCCTTTTTAATTGGGGGGAGGGTTCTCCATTAATCAAACTAGACAACCTGTTTAAGGTGCCCACGTAGGCGGCTCGTGCACGTGCAGCTATATATCTTACACCGTGGTGGGAACACATCTTGCCTCCATTCTTATGCCGAGCGTCTTGCAGCCAAAACTTCGGGGCTCACTGCGGATTTCCGTATACCTGCCGTCGCCTCGGTACTGAACAAAGAGTCAACTTCGGCAGCGGCACTCCCTTCCGCTGCTCTTCGCGCTCTACGAAAAACAAGTCCCTGACGTCCAAGACGGTGCGCCGGTCAGCGGGTTGGGTGCGGCGCGCGTTAAAGCATGACGAGGGGTCGAAAAAGTGGCATTCCGTGACAGCCTTTAAAGGGGTACTGACACCAAATTTCGCGGCCAAGATAGCCTGCTGGATCGATTCCCGTGTACATGCGTGTACCATCTGCAAAATAGCGACAGCGAATAAAGCTTGGAACTTGGAAGGCATTTTATATGCATTTTGAAGTTCGCGTGCGCGATGCAGCATTCTAGGCCGCACCTGGCGGCATTGACACCCTCGGAGGTGACCCGAGGTGACCCCCCCCTACGCAGCCGGTACAACAGGTAATGATGACGTCGTAGCCGCCATTTCTGTTTTGGCGCGCTCGCCACTACGCTACGCTGTAACTACGCTGTTGGTGACTGCTCGGCGGCTGCTCGCGAGTGTGTGGCCGCGGCCAAGAGGAGGCGCTGCCGCGGCGCACGCGTTGAAAGTTTTGTGTTTGGCGACACTACAGCTTTCCCTGTGCTGCCTGGGCTGCAGTGACAGGCCACAATGCCGAAATCCTTCTGCGCTGTTTCCTTCTGCACGTCGAAGTCGGGATCAGGCGTATCGCTGCATATGTTTCCCCGCGACGAACCTCGGCGGCATAAGTGGATAGAGTTCGTGTGCGCTTGTGGACGTCAGGAGTATCAGGACTGGTCCCCCGTGCAGAACAGTCGCGTTTGCGGGCTCCATTTCGAGGCGCATTGCTTTACCACACAGGCGCCGGACTTGGTGTACATGGGTCTTCCGACTGCACCCTGTGCATCGCTCTCGTCTGGTGCTGTGGTGTTACCTAGCTCTTTTCGGCACCAACAACTTGAAGGGCATCACAATGTTATCAAGTGATTCAATCGGATATTGAACGTAGAAAAAGCGAACGTACTTTGGCTAAATGAATTGCCCTGCAGAACATTTGTGCACGAATGTGTCGGGTCTTACCATAGTACACTGCCGACGCGAGGTTCATCGTGGTTGTCGCTGGTATCGCTGCCACTTCCGGACGAAGCACTCCTCGCCAGCGGGTCAAACCTGAAGTGATTCGCCACGTCGAAAATTCCTTCCATCCCCACCGCAAGAAAATCGTCGCCATCAGACGACGATGAGCCCGACGACGACAGCGAGGACGATAACGGCGACGACATCACGCAGCATGTGTGACAAGCGAATGCAAGCAGACGATGCAGACCGCGCGTAAGGGCGTCTTCTGTGTGCTCACGTGACCGAGCGTTTCACTCGCTAGGTGGTGATAGTTGCACCCGGCGGCTTGTCGTTTTTGGAGCTCCGTCAAACCGAAACTGAGGCCGTGTCGGTAATGAGGAGCTTGTAATTAATTATATGTCGCGCGCTGCAGCAAACGATGTGCCGTGTTATGACTAACAGGCCCCCCAGCAACACATTGCAGCAAAAAAACGCGGGGCGAAAATTTTTGTGTCAGGACTCCTTTAAGCTATGACTAGTTAAAAGAAGTCGAACTGCGTAGCTACTGGTTTTCACAAAACAAAAAATGCTTCTGAGAATACAAAACATCCCTGACGCAGTTAGTCAGCGAATGCTTTAGAACAAGTTTCCTCGCCAATACAAAAAGTGTAATTTCTTTGCTGTCCACAAATTGGTACCCTTCGACATGCTTGCCTATGAAATTGCCGATAAAAGATGGTGCGTATTTTTTTTATTTATAAGCAAAGGGTTGACTACCAGTTCGCTCACCGAAGAGCAACTCAAATGCTAATCCACAACTTTTGGCTGAAAAATTCCTAACCCCAGCTTCGCACAAGGTGTAGTGGTACGCAAATGGCATTTCCTAACATCTGAAAATAATTTTGGTGATCTTAAATTGAATTCACTGGCATAGGTAAAGCTACCTGTACTAGCATTAGCCCACTCTCTCCTGTCTGGTCCATGTTGTAACCAAGTAAGCAAAGCATGACAATAAAGAAGTTAGACAGGTCCTACTCAGTAGCAGCCTATTTGTGCAAATAAAAAAATAAATCTGGATTCTACCACTTGTGATCTTCATAATGATATCACTGCACCGGCACCTGAGTAAAGTTCTATTAAATTAAATTCTTTAATTTGGAAGTCGGACTCCCGCTCTACCTCGCGCGCGCGCACACACACACACAAACACACACACACACACACACACACACACACACACACACACACACACACACACACACACACACACACACACACACACACACACACACATATATATATATATATATATATATATATATATATATATATAGAGAGAGAGAGAGAGAGAGATGGAAGAGCGAAGGACTTGTTCTTGGGCTAGTTGGTGTTTGCTTATAATCATGATGTAGCGCGAAAAGACACAACGGACACAGAGAACCACAAACCACAGGCGCCTGTGGTTTGTGGTTCTCTGTGTCCGTTGTGTCTTTTCGCGCTACATCATGATTATATGGAAGAGCGAGTTGGGTCACCGCCCCCCCTCCGGGAAAATGAAAACTCTCCGCCTATGCTGAAGCAGATTTATCCCTGAAAATTATAACGCTAAATTTTTGTAAATTTTTTACTTAAGTTACTTTATTATCACTCAGTAATGAGTATTAGCTGTCGTGTTGAAGAAGCACTTCTTCAGCATATTCCCTAGTACGCATAGGCGTGCGCACGAGGGGGGCAGAGGGGGCGCCCCCCCCCCCCCCCTAGTCCCCTAAGAACCTAAGAGGGGGGGGGAGGGTGCAAAGTCTGCCCCATACATTGACTTAATAGGGAAGGGGGCGCTGCGACGAACCTTCGCCACCCCTGAACAGTAACCCTGCGCACGCCTATGCTAGTACGTTATCTATAAGTACTGGCCAAAATACTGCGGTTGCTGAGATAAAGGAACAAAGGTACAAAAAAAGCATGTTTTGAGATAATCGCTTTTAACATCGCAAATGTGCATTATTTCAAAATTACAACGAAATAACGGCAAATCGACGGACCCTTTCAATAGGCACGAGCCAGATACTCATCACCAATTTTCTTTTTGTGTTGAAACGTCTCGCTTGGCGCGCCTCCCTTGTCGCCTGCTGTGCAGCCCTGTGTACGCATTAGGTGTACCAGACCAAGTGCTGCTTTCACCTGTACTACATTTCCCTAGAGGACCATAAGTCTTCAAACGTTGCTGGTGTTGTTTAAGTGAACGAAATGACAAGAGGTCGAAGACTGTTTGCTCTACGTGCAATGTTCACGTTTATGCATGCTTTCAAAAACTTCCCCACAAGTACGGTTCCGCCAAAGGCCCATAGGGAAGTATATTCCCATCCTAATAATTTTCATTTAGCGTTGGATAAGGAAACTTATGACGCTGCATTATGTTCTTTGGATAATGAATAACGTTTTCAAATAATCTTGCATCAGTATTTACATTAGATACCTTGTGGACGTTCAAGGGTTAAAGAAGTCAAATAAATTGAAGGGCTCGAATATTTATGTCCAAAATTATTATAGCCAGTGCATGCTGTGGGAAAGTGCAAAAGCTGAACGCGACAGTAGGAAATGGGTTACTCTTATTGACGACAAGATCAAAATTGGTGGCAAACTTTTTGGCTGGGATGAAGCAAAAAATGTGCGCGTAGCTCTTCATCTGCAAGCTACAGGCTCTGATTGACCCTCTCGGCAGTGTGCTTCCAAAAATTCGAGAGTGCTTAACGTAAACGCGCAAAGCCTGTCTAATAAAGTTCACAAGCTCGAGTACCTTCTACTCACCTACGACCCACACATTACAATAATGTCACGTGGTCGTGACGTCGACGAAGGCAACAGTCAGCGGGTCAAAGAAGAAACTGTTTATTTGGCCGAATTTGTGGCCGTGAAACGTAAAGTCAGATTACAGCTATGCACACTGGCACAGATAGCGGCGAACGGAGCGTCGGCCGGCGATCAACTGACGAGCAGTGAAGTGCGTCGGCATTTATACGTGTGGGATCGAATATTCCAGCCTTATCACTGGCTGTCGCGCAAGCTCTGGAATAAGCTCGAGTGTTCGCGTCTTGCGTGCAATCTTAACAAAACGATCTACAATAATCGGGAAGCTTCTCGAACAAAGAGGCGCGGTTTGCGCTGAGCATTGCTGAAAAACCGAATACAGCTACTGTGAAAATTAGAAACGCGCGTGGCAATGCCCCCCTCTGAAAAAGCATCGTCCCGATGCTTAAAACAGAACACGGGGGGGAAAATGCATGCAACAATAAATAAATCAAGAAAGCACAATAAACAATAAGCACAAGCAAGAAAGTCCAATGAAAAAAGTAGAGTCCTCAGGTTCATTAACGCGCGAAAAACGGCTTGAGGCGCACGACATGGACGACTTCAGGTCGCGCACGGCGCCGTTGAGAGTTCGTAATGCCGTCGGGGACAACCTCGTAGTCGAGTGTGCCGAGACGTCTAAGTACCCTGTACGGTCCGAAGTACCGTCGCAGAAGTTTTTCACTTAGTCCGCGTCGGCGTATCGGCGTCCACACCCAAACACGATCGCCGGGCTGGTATTCCACGAAGCGTCGTCGAAGATTGTAGCGGCGGCTATCGGTCGTCTGTTGATTCTTGATGCGGAGGCGGGCTAGTTATCGGGCTTCTTCGGCGCGCTGTAGGTAGGCGGTGACGTCGATGTTTGCTTCGTCGGTGACGTTTGGTAACATGGCGTCGAGCGTCGTTGCCGGGCTCCGTCCGTATACCAACTTGTATGGCGCCATCTGCGTCGTTTCTTGTATGGCCGTGTTGTACGCGAAGGTCACGTACGGGAGGATGGCGTCCCACGTCTTGTGTTCGACATCGACGTACATGGCCAGCATGTCGGCAATGGTCTTATTAAGTCGCTCGGTGAGGCCGTTGGTCTGTGGGTGGTACGCGGTGGTCCGGCGGTGGCTTGTGTGGCTGTATCCCAAGATCGCCTGAGTTAGGTCAGCCGTAAACGCCGTACCTCTGTCGGTGATGAGAACCTCTGGGGTGCCGTGTCGAAGTACGATGTTCTCAACGAAGAACTTGGCTACCTCGGCGGCACTGCCTTTAGGCTGGGCCTTTGTTTCGGCGTAGCGGGTGAGGTAGTCGGTAGCTACGACGATCCATTTATTTCCGCAAGTCGACGTTGGGAACGGCCCCAGGAGGTCCATCCCGATCTGCTGGAACGGTCGCCGAGGAGGCTCGATCGGCTGAAGGAAGCCTGCTGGTCTTGTGGGCGGTGTCTTCCGTCGCTGACAGTCTTGGCACGTCCTTACGTAGCGGGCGACGTCGGCGGCAAGACGCGGCCAGAAGTACTTTTTCTGTACTCTGGCGAGCGTGCGGGAAAGTCCGAGGTGTCCAGCCGTCGGGTCGTCGTGTAGAGCCTGCAGGACTTCTAGTCGCAAGGCTGAGGGCACTACGAGAAGGTAGTTGGCTCGAAGTGGCGAGAAATTCTTCTTTAGGAGAATGCCGTTTCGCAAGAAAAACGACGCGAGTCCTCGCTTGAATGCCTTTGGAACAATGACGGTCTTGCTTTCGAGGTAGTCCACAAGGCCCCTGAGTTCCGGGTCGGCTCGCTGTCGTTCGGCGAAGTCGTCGGCACTTATGGTTCCCAAGAAGAAGTCATCCTCCTGGTCATCCTGCGGCGGCGGGTCGACGGGGGGTGCGAGACAAGCAGTCGGCGTCAGAGTGTTTTCGTCCGGACTTGTAAACGACGGTAACGTCGAATTCTTGAAGTCTCAGACTCCATCTGGCCAGACGACCTGAAGGGTCCTTCAGGTTAGCTAGCCAACACAAGGCGTGGTGGTCGCTCACAACTTTGAAGGGCCTGCCGTAGAGGTAGGGGCGAAACTTTGACGTTGCCCAGATGATGGCAAGGCACTCCTTTTCTGTCGTGGAATAGTTGGCTTCTGCCTTGGATAGCGACCGGCTAGCATAACTGATAACCCTTTCCACGCCGGCATTTCTCTGGACAAGAACGGCGCCGAGTCCTACGCTGCTTGCGTCGGTGTGGATTTCCGTGCCGGCGTGTTCGTCGAAATGCGCAAGTATTGGAGGCGTCTGCAGGCGTCGTTTCAATTCTTGAAATGCTTCGACTTGCGCCGTTTCCCACTTGAATTCCACGTCGTTTTTCGTGAGCTGAGTTAGTGGCTCGGCGATGCGTGAAAATTCCTTGACGAAGCGTCTATAATAGGCGCACAAGCCGAGAAATCGGCGTACGGCCTTCTTGTCGGTGGGCGGCGGGAAGGCAGCGATGGCAGCTGTTTTCCGTGGGTCGGGGCGAACTCCAGACTTGCTGATGACGTGACCCAAGAAAAGAAGTTCCTCGTATGCGAAGCGGCACTTTTCTGGCTTCAGGGTGAGTCCGGAGGCCTTGATTGCTTGAAGTACAGCTTCAAGGCGCCGGAGATGTTCGTCGAAGTTCGAAGAAAACACAACGACGTCGTCCAAGTACACAAGGCAGGTCTGCCACTTCAAGCCGGCGAGTACAGTGTCCATAACACGTTGGAACGTCGCAGGTGCCGAGCAAAGACCGAAGGGCATGACCTTGAATTCGAAGAGGCCGTCTGGTGTGATAAAGGCAGTCTTCTCTCGGTCTCTCTCGTCGACTTCGATTTGCCAATACCCGGTCTTGAGGTCCATCGACGAAAAGTACATCGCGTTGTGGAGTCGATCCAGGGCGTCGTCTATGCGTGGGAGAGGATACACGTCCTTCTTCGTGATTTTGTTCAGGCGACGATAATCGACGCAGAAGCGTAGGGTTCCGTCCTTCTTCTTCACTAAGACCACGGGTGACGCCCATGGACTCTTGGACGGCTGAATGATGTCGTCGCGTAGCATTTCGTCGGCCTGTTTCTTAACGGCTTCACGTTCACGTGTCGAAACTCGATACGGGCTTTGGCGGATTGGGCGGGCGCTTTCTTGTGTTATAATGCGATGTTTAGCGAGTGGAGTCTGTCGGATCCTTGACGACGACGAGAAGCAGTCCCTGAATTGCAGGAGCAGGGCTTCGAGCTGGCATTGCTTGTTCTTCGGAAGGCTCGGATTCACGTCGAAAACTGGTTGCGGACCTCGATTCGTCGAAGCAGGTTCCGTGGCGTCGCTGAGGGTGAAAGCGTTGCTGGCGTCTACGAATTCATTCATGAAGGCGACCGTCGTACCAATGTTGAGGTGCCTGTATTCGTGGCTGAAATTTGTAAGCATTACTTTAGCTTTGCCATCATGCAGCTCGGCGATGCCTCTTGCGACGCAAATCTGACGGTTAAGAAGCAGGTGCTGGTCGCCCTCGATGACGCCTTCCAAGTCTATCGGTTCTTCGCTGCCGACCGAAATGATGACGCTGGAGAAAGGCGGAACGGTGACGTGCTCATCTATCAAATTTAAAGCATGGGTCGCTGGCGTCGTGTCACGGCTGCGTCGATTTGTTGCGCTGCCTCGTTGTTGCGTCGTCACGTCTTCGTCGGTCCGCGACGTTTCGCCGGCAGGTCTTCGTCTGCTTCGCGTTGTGTTCTGCAGGTTTCGTCGCGTTGTCGTCGTCGGCGGCCGCGGAGGATCTTCGGCATTTCGTCGTACAGCAACCGCCCCTCCATGGGTTGCTGCCCTTAGTTTCCCGGATACGGGCTAGGCGACCGGCCCCGGTTTGGGCCAGTGTACTGCCCGCGGTGCGGTGACATGTAGCGGCCGGGCGACGGCGAGCGGGAAGGTCGTCGGGGTGTCCACTGTGTTCCGGTGATGTAGTCGTCGATGTCGCGAGGCCGTTCGCCTGGCTGCGGACGCGGCACGTTGACGGCGAATCCGCGCAGCCCCATCTGTCGGTACTGGCAGCGGCGGTATGTGTGGCCGGCCTGACAGCAACCGCTATAAAGCGAGATTTTGTAACGAAGAAGAACAATGTACATGCCGTGGGGGGAACTAAGGAAACGATGGAACATGTACTGATTGAATGTTGCGATATCCACCCAGATATACGTGTGGGCACGAGTCTACATGAAGCCTTGGGTTTTAGGGACAACAATGGAAAGCTGAACACGTCCGCGATAGAAATAAGTAAGAGACGGTTAGAGTATTGGTGGCAGAAAAGTAGAGATAAAGGACAAAAATGAAGAATGGGGAAAAATAAGGTCATTCTGCCTTAAGAGGCAGAGAGATGGACCATGAATTTATATTTTTCTTTGCTATTATAACATAGATTTAATCAATGTAGATAAGGCATTAGACCAACATAAAAAGAAAGTTTTTTTTTTTCGAGCCTGGTGGCAGACATGTCACCGCCCCGTTATAAAGGGGACGCTCATAGCATCCATCCATCCATCGTCCCCGCAGTGGTAGCAGAGCGGACGGTTGTCAGGGGCGCGCCAAACGTCGGTCTTCCTCGGAGCGTAGTGCTGGCCGGCGGGTGGATGGTATGGCGTCGGTGGTGGTGGCGGCGCTGTCTGGCGGCGGAAATTAGAGTTACTGTATATGCTACTTTTAGGTAGCAGAGTTGCGCATAGGTCCGCCATTATGTTCAACGGCTGTGCAGTGAAGCCGCTCGTCGCGCGCGCAGGCGACAAATATGGCGCGATGTTTCGGTGCAGGCGACTTGCCGCAGAATTATTCGCACGCGCTGAGCAAGGTTATACTTTTACAGCGGAGCGGTATATTGCTACAGGTTCTAACGGATCGTGTCCGCGAACAAAACGACGGGAAGAACAACAGTTTTGCAGCGTTCGGCCAATCCCGGGTGCAGTGCAGGGCATGGTGGCTCATACGCACAACCAAATGTGAATGAAGTAAAACAAGCGAGAATTAAAGTGAATCAAAACACATGAAGTGTAATAAAGGTGACGGAGTCAATGAAATTTGAATTAGGCGATTGAAAAGTTAGTTCATAGGTGCCATAAGTGAATCGCAGGTATCGCGTCCACAGAGAATTTTACAGCGGTGGGCCGATTCCACGATCACAGCTTTCATAGGCATGCTACGATCGAACAATTCAAAAGTTCGCTTTTCTGTGCAGTACTTTGCAACGAAAAGCGGCGCGATTACTTTCAGCATGCGCACGAGCTTTTCTCCCCTGGACGTAAGGCGAGAAATATTTGTCTTGAAGGGCGTTTGAAGGAAACTTCACACACGTATGGACGATAATAAGAATGCATTTTGGCCACCGATGCCAGGTGATCAGCGGCCGTCGACAAAATATTGCGCGTGCGGTTACGCTGGCGACCACTGACAAAGTGGCATTTGTCATTAACCATCATTCACCACTGCTTCAGCGTTCGAAAAAGTGACGCATAAAAGTAGCTTCAAACGCATTTCAAATGTCCATGTGGTACGCCGCGGTGGATCAGTGGCTACGGTGCTCGGCTGCTGACCCGAAGGTCGCGGGTTCGATCCCGGCCGCGGCGGTCGCATTTCGATGGAGGCGAAATGGTAGAGGCCCGTGTACTGTGCGATGTCAGTGCACGTTAAAGAACACCAGATGGTCGAAATTTCCGGAGCCCTACACTACGGCGTCCCTCATAATCATATGGTGGTTTTGGGACGTAAAACCCCAAATATTATTATTATTCAAATGTCCATGTGAACCGCGCATTCCCATTTCCTGTGCAGTTTGTGCAGTAAGGTGCACTACACCGAGTCATGTGTAGCGCACAACTGTCAATACGACGTACTTTCGAACACTGCGATAAGGTATGGAGCCGATAAACAAAGCACACACTCGACGAACGCCCGCACGCTGAAACGCTCGACGACCGCTAATGGCAATCACGATGGTAATCACGATGGAAGTGACGGAAACTAGTCGGCGCGGGCAGAGGACGCGCCGGCGCCGCGCCGTCGGGCATTAAGTTGGCTTCGCCGCGCGAATTTGAACATTTGACGTCGTTTTGCACCACGTGATGGCACTCGGCGAATAGCGGCGCGAGTGGCGCAAGGAAAAGTTATGCGCAACTCTGCTACCTAAAGGTAGCATATACAGTAATTCTAGCGGAAATGCGGCGGTGCGACCTCTTGACGTGGGCGTGGAGCGGGAACGTAGCGTCGGGCTGCAGCTGCGTAGCTCATGGCTTGCGGCTGGGGCCGTGGCGGTTCAGAGGTGCCCATCGACTGCTGAATTTCCTCTCGAACGATCTCTGCGATGGAGTCCACTTGCGGCTGCGGTGAGGGTAACAGCTTGCGCAGTTCCTCTCGCAAGATCGTTCGGATCGTTTCGCGCAAGTCGTCGAGAGCATAAACGGCTGGGCTGTCTTGACTCGTTGGGCGGTTGTACTGGCGGGTTCGCATCTCCAGCGTCTTCTCGATCGCTGTTGCTTCCGACAGAAATTCCTGGACGGTCGTCGGTGGGTTCCGCATCAGCCCAGCGAATAGTTCTTGCTTGACCCCTCGCATGAGCAAACGGACCTTCTTCTCCTCGGGCATGTTGGGGTCAGCGTGCCGGAACAGCCGCGTCATTTCTTCCACGAAGATCGCCACTTTCTCATTTGGTAGTTGCACCCGTGTCTCCAGCGAAGAAGCGGCCCTTTCCTTGCGGGCGACGCTCGTGAACGTGCGCAGGAATGCGCCGCGGAAGAGATCCCAGGTTTGAAGTGCTGACTCGCGGTTCTCAAACCAGGTTCTTGCCGCGTCTTCCAAGTAGAAGTAGACGCGACGTAGCTTCTCTTCCGTGTCCCAGTGGTTGAGGCTGGCCACTCGGTCGTACGTCTCCAGCCACGTCTCCGGGTCTTCAAACGATGATCCACGGAAAGTCGGTGGCTCCCTTGGCTGCTGCATCACGACCGTTCCGGGAGTTGGTGCAGTGGCTGCCATAGTTGTCGCAGTAGTGGTCGTGGCCTTGGACTTTCGAGTCTTATCCGGTAGGGGCCCGAACTCAGGAGGTAGCCCTTGTTGCCTGCGGCTGGTTCGCTGCTCAGCGTCGGCGTCGATGTCCTTTTCACGGAGTGGGCTCGGCTCACGGCTGGAGGGGGGGGCGTTCGGTACATGGACCGGGAAGCACCTCCACCAGATGTCACGTGGTCGTGACGTCGACAAAGGCAATAGTCAGCGGGTCAAAGAAGAAACTGTTTATTTGGCCGAATTTGTGGCCGTGAAACGTAAAGTCAGATTACAGCTATGCACACTGGCACAGATAGCGGCGAACGGAGCGTCGGCCGGCGATCAACTGACGAGCAGTGAAGTGCGTCGGCATTTATACGTGTGGCATCGAATATTCGAGCCTTATCACTGGCTGTCGCGCAAGCTCTGGAATAAGCTCGAGTGTTCGCGTCTTGCGTGCAATCTTAACAAAACGATCTACAATAATCGGGAAGCTTCTCGAACAAAGAGGCGCGGTTTGCGCTGAGCATTGCTGAAAAACCGAATACAGCTACTGTGAAAATTAGAAACGCGCGTGGCAATAATCACAGAAACCTGGCTGCATGAAGGTATAAATAATTCAGCAATAATTCCTCCGACATATCAAATCTTCAGACGCGACTGGCCGACGAGAAGTGGTGGTGTAGCAATGGTCCTCCAAGATGGCATTAGTGTTCGGCCCCTTCAACACATTCATGAGCACGAAAGTTTATTCCTCAAAGTAAGCTGCTGGGGCCATTACTTCACCGTGTGTGCCATCTACAGACCACCATCTTCAACGCATGAGTATCTGATTAAGCTATATGACCGCATGTGCGTGTTCAAAAACGATTGTCCGATTCTTGCAGGTGATTTTAACTGACCCAGTGTTGAGTGGCGCATTCCCGGCTCGGGCTCTGATATAACGACGTTGAACCCTCTCGCCGACATTGCCTTGATGTGTGATCTTGTACAGATTGTTAATGAGTGCACCAGAGAGGCTGGAAACGCCCGTTCTACACTTGACCTAGTCTTTTTAAAATTCCAATATACACAAATACACAGTCTCCATTGAAGATGGCATCTCCGACCATAAAGCAGTGTTTCTGCTTCAATACTCTGAAATCTGAGATGAAATGATACCTGAACACGAAAACATTCGAACACACTTAGTGTATTTTAGAAGTCTGGAAGCACATATACTTGAATACAAAACACCTAAGTTTTTTCTTATCACAACCTTAAAGCTTCTTGTAATAGACCGACAAGTGATTTTTCTCGACCAATTTTGTTTTTTACGGCGCGACAGAAAGCTCACCCTTCGTAATGTTTGTAACTGCAGTAAATCCCCAAAACACGTAGTTATTTTACAAGCAGTATTTTTCGATCTGAAAAGCTCTAAACAGAGATGTACCTTTCCTGTTTAGGAAAGGTACTGTTTAGGAAAGGCCGCCAGCCCTCCTCGCTATTTGTGAGAGCAGTCATCGTTCTGCTTTCGCAGGAGTTCCTGTAACTATGCTTACACCTATTTTTGAAAATAACAAGCTGTTACAATGAGATGATGTGGCATCCCATGAAACACAAAAGAAGCTACTTCACGTCTAAAAAACGTCTCGAACGGCTAAGCCGAAAGAGCTAATAGATGTCTTGGTCAAGACATTCTTGGACGGCTACCGACGGCTATCCGACCGTCGGATAGCCGTGCTAATGTCCCGCTAGAAGTTGTCTAAACAAAACATTTTGACAAGACCAAGCTAAGGCGTTTTTTAGATGTTTTTTAAAGACGTTTTCGGAATTTCGTAGTAATGGCTTTAGATAAAACAAGCTAATGTAACTGCATTTGCAGCACATTTGGTCGGCAGCCTCACGGCTACCATAGGAAGTTAGAGATTGACTGAAAAGAGCTACCGCGCGAGCTCTTTCCTGTTACAGCGAAAGCTGTTATTAGATCACAACAAGGGTCGTTTCTGCGCCGTAGTTGTCCGCCGCCGCCGCCGCCGGTGTCCGTAACCAATATCGCACGAAATAAAAAACACCTATGACAGAATGGGAATCGAACCCGGGTCTTCTGCGTGGCAGCCCAGCACTCTACCACTGAGCTACGCCGCTGCTTGAAACTGCGGTGCAAACTGACCCTATGCAGTCTTCATGTCGGGTAAGGAATCACGTTAACGTGTGTTGTAAAGCGTTTTAGAACAGCAAAGTAACAACCAGGCGCCACACAAATCGAATTGCGTAACGAGTGGGTCGTTCAATGCTGCAACCCATTACAAAAGCATCAGGCAAAATTCTTCGTCGTCGTCAGCCACTGCATCAACAAAGTGCACATAATGCGTTACAAGAGTATAGCGGGTACCGCGCTTTTCTGAAGAATGACGAATAATGGCATAGTAGACGCTTCCCCACTACACAAAAATTATGATGATTTATGGCGTAGTGGGTACCATGCAAGTGCGCTTGTTGTAGTTGCCCCAAGAGTGTTAAAAAAAATAAGGCCCTACACTCTAAGCCAAAAATGGCCAAAAAGGGAGCAACGGCTGCTTTTAGTCCTTGAGAGTAACAGTTACTCCCCAAAAAGACCAAGTGGAACAAGATGGCTGACACGTTCAAAAACGGGGGAGCAAGTGTTTTAGTCTCGTGTTTGAAAGGGAGCAACGGAAGGAGGAACGGCAGCACTTGCTCTCGTCACGCAACCGTTACTCCCCAAAGGACACCGCAGACAAATATGCAGGCGCCCGCATTTATATTCAGGGACCAGATTTTTGTCTTTTTTTTTTGCGCCGCACTGCACCACACCACAACACTTAATTATTTTAGCATCCGCAGATAATAAAAGCAGCACTGGCTGACCACAGAAAGTCAGCGAATACAGCTGCCGCAACACGCGTACGCTACATGTTGCGTTAAGACGGCAGGTCTTCGTAAAACACACGCCCAAGAGCAGCACAGAGAAAATCGTCAAAGCTGTCAAAGCCGATCAAACACCGAAACACGTGAAAAACGAGGCATGACGAGGCTTTCAAAATAAGAAAGGAGAAAAAAAAAACATGCCCAGACACGCCGTTCGTCATTTGCGAAACTTAGTAGTACACTTCAACGTAAAATGCGTAATAAAGACAAATCTGCTCGCTAGCTGCAGCTGTGGCGCTAGCATAGCAAGCGATGTAATTCTTACTAAATGATCATTAAATCATTATTTCCTTCTTAGTCGTACACAGAAAGTTCTGAAACGCAGTTTGCGCTTGAAGAATTATTAGTCATAGTATGAGTAACCTTTTTTTTTTATGAGTGAAATAAGGGAACACACTAAGAGCATTGCGCCGACGCCCGTGCTGCCACCCCTCGACGTTTTTTCGGCGCAACTAGGTTCACGTTCGCACTACTTCTAAATTCATATGGTTGGTGGTCGACGGGCATGCCGATGTGCCATGTTTTGCTCGTGCGTGTGTTTCGCAAATTTGCGTTTCTATTTATTCGTCGTGTAGCTTATGGCGTATTCGGTTGGTCGCTCCGGCCCTCTGGCTGAGAGTCGCCAGATGCCGAGGCAGCTCGCAATCAGAGCGCGAGAGGCAGCGTACCAACCGAATACATCGGCGATTTCGGAGCAGCGCACCTGTAGCGCCACCGTGCAACCAGCGCGGGAAGCAGCCGGGTAAACATTCCTGCGCTGCATCGGCAAATGGCGCCGATCAGTTAAGTGGCCATTTCCGACATATCTGGACGTAGCAACAGCCTTCTGAGCTCAGAACATAAATCTGGCGATCGTCGTCGTCGTGGTCCGAGCTGCTAGTTTCAAGGCATTCGCCTGCGAGCTGCTGTAACAACAGCATTGACGTTTTCTCCGCCTTCACTAGCCACATCCTTCTTGACATGGTGCGTTTATGGCTTCGTAGATGTGAACTCGCCACACACGCTCAAAAACGCCGCGAACAACACACGCGCACGGACGTCCGGCGATGTCCCCTTCCGAAATGCGTTCTCGCGCTGTCACTTGACGGCAACCACGTGATCACGTGGTTGCCGGCTTGTGTCACGTGATCGCCTCGCGGCCAGATCGCGCCACGCTCTGACTTCGAAGTCAGAGCGGTCGGGAGCGCTCCGAGTCAGAGTTTGACGCTCCGAAAAAGCCATCCGAAGGTAGTTCGAGCGCTCGAATTCTACCAACCGAAGGCGCGGCAACTTTTCAGAGCGCTCTAGAGCGCTCGAAAACGCCCAACCGAATACGCCATTAGTGTATGCTGATCTCTCGAGAGCGCAACACTGCTGTGGATTTCGCTGGTGGATGGAACAAACACGACGTAAACACGACGTTTTCAGCTATCTGCAAAGCACCAGTTTGCTCGCCGGACAAAAGACTGCATCTGTGACTGCAGACTGTGAGTGGTGACGAACTGCGTTGCATTTCCAACTACATTTAATGCTTGTACACTGTAGGTAATTACAGTCTAGCATTGCTTGTGGAGTTCTCGACCCCCAAAGTTGTGCTTGTTCACGGCATGCGCAATGTGTTGACTTCTCAAGCAGCTGGCTGATTGTTTTTCCTTTCTTTAATGATGCACATCCTTCACAAAATTGAGCGTTGTCAGAGCCACAAATAAATGATGTAGTTTCATCTGGGTGCGGTCGTTATTATTCTGCACCAAGTAATGTGTATGCGCTGGGAAGCATTGGGGTGAAACTTAGTCGTTTAAGTCACGTTTTGACTTCACTACTAATCGTCAGAAATTTCATGTCGTTTAACTAAGCTCAATAACGCCGTTTGAGCTTTACCACTTGCGCGTAATTAGGCTGATTCCCACTTGCGTCTTCTTAACCAGACTTTACTGCAACTAAATAAAACAATATTTGATGCATGTTCTTTATTTTTTATTTATTTTTTTTGCAGGTCTATGATGATTTTCTCGTGTTAGTGGATACCGCAGATAATGTTGTTCCTGATTGTGCAAAAATGCAGAAGGCAAGTGAATTTCGGTAAGTGCAAACTTTGTCTATGTGTTACGTATGTGAAAGGATCGCTTTTTTGGTGCAAACTGCGTGTCTGTGCTTACGTGTGAAACCCCTCACTTTCTTTTTTCTTTTTGCAGCAACAGATGCTTCACATGGAATACCTGCAGTGACATTCGAAGGCGCTAGCTTGATGGAAGCAACAGCCCTGCGCAGCTCGAGTCATTCACAGTCGAAGAAGTTGACCTTGTTTCTGCCATGATGACGCAGGAAGCCTTTGATGTATTATGCCGCTCGGTTGGTGTTGGCAGCGGTGTGCAGCGAACTCAACTCTACTTCTGTGTGTGCCCACACGTTGCATAAAAAAAAAGAAAATAATAAAGCATTTCTTTTCGTTTAAATTTGTCTACATTTTGTGTTATAAGCACCCAAGCAGTTCTCTGCCAAGGAGCTCTGGCCATGTGTTCAGCATCTGAAATGCATGTTCGAGATAAATATTCATCCCCTTAGGAGTAACTGGAAGCATGAACAGTTGCTCCTCAGAGAGTAACAGCAAAAACGCGAGAGTAACGGTAAAGACTAACCGTTGGTCTTCGGGGAGCAAGCGGCGGGAGTAACGGTTGGTTGTCGGGGAGCAACTGGAGGGAGTAACTGTTCATCCTCCGAAGGATCAACTGAAAGGGACTTCAACAAAACTTCGGTTGGGCCTAGTTGGTACATCGCATTTTAGGTGAAAACTTTAGCGCAAACAAGACGGACCACAAAGGAAGAAGAGACGAGCACAGGCGCCTGTGCTCGTCTCTTCTTCCTTTGTGGTCCGTCTTGTTTGCGCTAAAGTTTTCACCTAAAATGCAACTGAAAGGGGAGTAACGGTTCATCCCCTTGCAGTTGCTCCTTTTAGGGGAGTAATGGGAGCGGCAATGCAGTTACTCCCTCAAAGGAGGAACCCCTATACCCCCCGTTGCTCTCTTTTGGCTTAGAGTGTAGAAATGCCGCTCTCCCAGCTTTCGCCGTGGCTGTGCTGCGCGTTCCGCGCAGGCCTGGCGGGTTTTTTATTCCACTTCCTATGTCAGGCGTCGTGCACGTGACCAAACAATCAAGCAACATCACTAACATACCTGTTCATCCACGCATGACCTCACTGCGGCGTCTTTAAGATTCTGACGATTTCACTCCCTCATACTTCAGTGTCATGTGCCGCGAAAATTAATGGCTACTTCAGCACATCACATATGTCCAATTTTAATATAGAACACATCGGTTTATAATAAATCTGAACACGCAGAGGATTAACACGAACTTCATAAATGTTGTTCTGTCTATGGCGCACAAATAATCATGCTTATCAGCAACAACAAATTATCCCATGATTTTGTAAAAGCGGCTTTATTAATTAATAAAGCCCAACCGAATGTGGCACGATATACGACAGCAGGTGACCGCACAAGGTGAAGCTGACTGCCGCGACAGCAACATAAATTCACGTTCCGCATGGATGCACTCCAGGTCCCGTCAGAGAAACTGCACTGGCTTCCAAATTAGCTGGCGTGGTGACAGGCCCAATGTCTTGTACAAACAGCAGTGAAGAAAAGCTGCATACAAAAAAAAAGCAAGTAAGCTTTATGATTTACAACAAATAACAGAGTATCAACTTCAAGTCACTCTAAAGCCTGATTTCCAATCACAGATGTGATAAACTGTCATGTATTTATCAGGGGTGAGACAGCTGCGCATATTGCGCATTTTTGATACGATTTCATTTTCCTGCGCCAATCTGCTCCCAAAGCAGAAAAATTGCAAAAATTGCGCCGAACTGCGCCAAAACGGCTTCAAAAGCGAGAATTTTGATGGCCACGCGAGTTTTAGCGGAAAAAAAAAAACGTGACGAAGCAGCGTCAAGGATGACACGTTCGCAGAACCCGAAGACGCGCCCAGGTGTCACTCTTCTACGCGCCTTTGTAGTTGCACCCTACGCCTTTGTAATTGAGGCTTCCATGGCGCGGTGATAATCCTCTCTGTGGTTGTTATATGCGTGACACCTTGACACATTGTAATATTCGAGCAGACGGAGGCACGGCTTTCCGTGATAAGTTTGCGCACAGCTCAACCGCGATCTGCAGTTGAAGGACAACCAACGCCGCGGGAGTGGAGACTCCCACAGAAAGCGCAACACAGCCAGAGCTATGAGCCCCGACTCCGTCTCTAAGCATTGCCTCAGAAATCCGCTGCAGAGTTTGCGCACGACGGCGATGCTCACTTTACCCTCTTCGTCGCGTGGGTCTTGCCGAATCTGAAGGCCCACGCACCACAGTGCTTTGTTGCAGCCTTCAATAACGCTGTCCGGAAAGCAGCACGCACCATTCAAATGCTCGCAGGGCGGCACGAGTCCACGGGCGACGTCGAAGCAGTGTGTGGCAGTTTGGCAGGCGCTTAGATCTGGTTCGAGTCCCGGACCGGGGAGACCAACTGGGTCGGAGCAGCTATCTTCCATTGCGTAAGTCAGTTCGGCAGGATAAGTGATCGATGTTGACAGGTGTTCTGGGCTGCCTTCTTCTGTATATCGACGGTCTCGTTGCGCTTCTGGTAGAAATAAACTCCCGGAAACGTGACCAGTGCTGCCAGCGGAGCCGAGCAGATAGCTGGAGGTGCTTTATTGTGATGGAGTGGTCATACTGGCGCCTTCGTCGGTGGCCGCCATACCGTTTTTGTTATTTCCTGATTCTTATGCGTGAAGGCATCGCCGCAATCGCGTGGTAGTCGGAATCATTGATATACCAGTCTGCGCCGTAACCGGTAAGACGGAAGACCATTTGCGGCACACTTACACTTACGTGATAAATACGTGCAGTTAACATTTATGCGACAAAAAGTAGTGCGTTCGCCGCAACTACGTTTTAACCGTTAGTACCGTCGGCCGCAAATGTTAGCGGGATCTGCAGCATGTATTTCATATATTGTTGCTCGGGTTGGATAAATTGTGTTGTTCGTAAAGAAAATAGTGCAGTTCATGCCTGGATAATCTAGTAAAAAAAAAAGATTTCTCCAAAGGCTTTTTGAATGTCCTGTGTATTTTAAGCCGAAAAATTGCACTATGTACTAGTCCTCTCAAGTTGCTACAAATTTATTCTTTCAGGCTCCGAAGACGACATAATACATGCCGCTAACTGCTCCGATACAAGGTTCTTCTGCTCCAAAATTGAAATTTTGCTGCTCCGGAAACTGCTCCCAAGTCAATTTCAGCCGTCTCACCCCTGATTTATAAACGACAATAAATCATAACTGCACTCACAAAGCGATCGAGGAGCCTTGCACTTTATCCGTTAGCGACCGGCCGACATGGTTGTAAGCAAGCGAGCAAGCACTCGCACGCAAACACCCACACTTGAGCTTTAACTGGTAGGTGTTCTCTGCTGTAAGCCGCAGAAGAACAAGGTGACCCGAAATAGGGCGAGTAAGTCCGGCTTACGATTCGCACCGGCGCGTCCCCCCATATATAGTTTTGCGTTCGACGAAGATTCAACCACCAGCAGGGAAATGTCCTATTTTATGTTTTAATTACAAGTTATGCTGTAAAGTTCCAGTACTGACCGAGAAAAGTACGTTATCCGAACGTGCGACGTTCCGAGCTGCAACGAAGGTGGCTAGGGCTAGCAGATCCGGCCATTGTTGTAACGAACCGTCGGCGAAAACACACAGTAGAGCTTGTGTCACGAAACACTGATGGAATATATGCGGAAAACAGTGTGAGCACAGTTACTTGATACCGCATAAGAGACAGTTATCGGTACATAAATGGTGGAAACGCTACACAAAACACCAAACGATGACCGCCGGCCTGCCAATCGAACCACCGTGGACCGTTACGGAGGAAGGACAAGTTTCAGCATGAGCACCCCGCCGACCGAAGCTGATGCGTACTGGCGTGCGCGCCAATGCGCGCCTGCGTACGATTTGGCATTTCGGCGCTTCTCGACAAAACGTTCGAAGAATAACTGAAGTAGTCGTGTTACGCTCGCACTACAGAATGTCTAAAATATTGTCACGGACATGCGAAAGGCAGTGAAGAAGAAGAGGAGTAGAAGAGAACCAACCAACCAACGAACAACCATCGTTCATCTATCGTGAATAAAACCATTTCATCGCAACTCGCTGTAACAGTTGTGGTGGAAGGTGCTGGGTACTCAACACCCGAAGACGGGGGTTGACCCGCAAGTTCTTCGACGGAGCCGTCGCCTTGCTGGACTTCCATCGAATCCATCTGGGCTGGACATGTTCCACAACGCGAACGAACAACGACCCCTCTCAACTTCTGCGCCGACCAGTTCGGCTCCACAACTAAGAGATGCCCGTCCCTTCGTCGGAAGACCAGATGAAGACGTCGAGGCTTGGCTCATCCATTCCCATTTACACTAGCCCGACGCGACACCGATTTTGGTCTGCCGACTGTCTTTGGGAGCGTCTTTTGTCGTGTCTTCGTCCCATTTACAATGCAACGACACCAGGAGTCGTCTGTGGGGCGGACTCCTGGTGTCGTTGCATTGTAAATGGGACGAAGACACGACAAAAGACGCTCCCAAAGACAGTCGGCAGACCAAAATCGGTGTCGTGTCGCGCTACACAGTAAAAAAAATTACACCCTTAAGGGTGTAATGCGGGTGTTTGCGTTACACCCTTATGAACACCCTTATTACACCCTTATTTTCCAAAATTTGGGTGTTGGTAAGTAAAACACCCTTGCAACACCCCATTTACACCCTCATCTGAGGGGTGTAATGAACAAGGCTACGAATGTACGAAATTTTTGGGCAGGTTTTGTTTATATATTAAGTATACATGAACCGATCGTCTTGATACCAGCAAGGCCCGTCCTACTAGCTGCTTGCGGTTCTAGTAACCAATCGAAGTAGGAAGTAACGTAATGCAAGCGAAACACAGTGTTCATTCATAAAGCGCGCGAACTACAAAGACGGAAGACACAACAGGAGCGCCGCTTATCTAATAGGATCAGGGCCAATCCTGTTGTGTGCGTTCCTCTCGTATTTGTCGTTTGCGCGCTTTGTGAATACTGCAAAAGTGAACTAGCCCGAATCAAGGTAATGTTGCGTACAATCCCCCCCCCCCTCCCTTTAAGAACGATGATCTTAAAGCTGGAGGTAAAACGTCTGCCATCTGCAAAATACCCTCAGCGGAGTTGACATAGCCATAACCTCGACGGCAACGGGCGATCAGGTCTCTTAAAACTGGACATTGACGTGATGTATTTTGAGCCGGGCACGTGTTATTTAACTACTGTTGCGAATATTGCTCTTCTTGCTACACATTCTTCGTTAAGTGCACCAGAAAAATTAAAAGGAGGGCACCGACTATAAAAAAGAATGCGAAAAAAGACGTTTCGGTTCCCCTGACGGAGCCTAGCTCGCAATGACGGGAGTCTTGTTGACTAGATTGCGAACAAGGTTCTCGTCAGGGGCGCCGAAACGCCTTTTTTCGCTTTTTTTTCTTTTTTTTTTTTTATGGCGGGTGCCCTTCTTTTAATTTTATGATATCACTTCCCGAGCATACGTGCTTCCGTCAAAACCTCAACTTCATTAAGGGCGAAAAGTCAACAGTACTGCACCCTTTTCAGTGGTGGTCTTGTTCGAAGGACTGCAAGCAAAGTACAAATATGGGTTCTCTTCAAATAGTGTAACAATCCATGCATGCAATGTTGCGTGGAGCAATGTCTTGCGCAAAATGAAGGCGCTCATGAAATATCGCTTGCGTGGCCATGAATGAACAGTCGCGCAGTCTCGACTACAGGAGCTGTGACTGGGCACCATCCGCGTACGCTGGGCCAGGTGTCAGCCATGGGAGGGGGGGTTAGGGGCAAAAGTGCTCCCCGCCCCCAGGCCACACACACCTTGATTTTTCAGCCCTACCACTGCTTGCTTCACGTTTATGCTTCGTTCAATTCTTATTGCTATAGTAAGTTCTGCGTAAATAAAGCAGTAATAAAAAAAGCGTGCACTGTCGGTGCAGAGCGCTACGAAGCTCGGCGACGAGTGTGACGAGGATGAAGAAGAGAAGCGGCGCGACAGGAAAGACGACGGCAAGTTGCTAGACTATGGACCCAACGAGGGCGTGCCGACCCACAGTTTCGAGCAAAGGAAGCCTAGGCTAAGCTACGAAGAATAGCCGAAGACGATGAGTTTTGAGTGAGGGAGGTGGCGTCGCGGGAACGGCACGACAAGGCTCATTGAGACGTTCGACTGCCCATCAGGCGCTGCGCCGTGCTCCCGACCGGGCTGCAGAAATTAGGCGCCTTTTTCCTTCTTCGAACCACAACCACCACCACTGCCCATCAAACAAAGGGAATCCCAACCTCGCTTGCGAGTTCTAGAAAATTTCCGTCTCCGAGAAAGAGCGGCTACAGCCGACGCTCAGGGAAGGTTTAGTGGAATCACATTCTCATCCCTATACCACAACTAATACAGTACTTGGTAAAAGTGACCCTAAAGCTATGCAAAAGCCGTTAGCTCCGCTGTTTCACCAGTCTTCACGACGTTAAGCAAGTAAAGCTACGCTAAATATTGCTCTTGAATATTACATTCGTGCGCCGTGACATGCAGCCCGCGCAGTCCTTACAGCATTGTCGCAATGCACACTGCGATTCGAATACACTGTTAAAGAAGCATAACGAAATAGGCCGCAGAAATAGAGCCGCGGCGCCGCGGCCGCGCAATCCAACAACGGCTGGAGCAAACGTTCGCGGGCGCCACATCGTCTCGTCGCCTAGGCAACCTCGGCTGCCCTGACCGCCGCGCGTGCGCAACGCGCGCAGCGCGCGGGCGCGCGGGACCACGTACCACGTAACGACGTAACGACGTAACTCAATGCGCTGGCGAAATAGTCTCCGTTTTTTGTGCATGTGCACGGTGGTGTGGTGCGCGTCGTTCTCGATTAGTCGAGTTTAGCAGTCGGTGTATTTTTGGTTTGAAATGTGCCTGCGCTCTGTGCTCGTCCTTTGTGTTCCGCCAGTGCTGCTTATTAGGAAGATGCACTGTACTGAAGGGGAGGCCTGCAGCTTTATATCGTGGAACACTCGAAGTGAAACGGTATGTGCCGCTCTCATGTTGCTGTGGTCAGCGCTTTGTTAACTGCGTGAGCGCGATAATAACGCCGTCAACTGAGTCTTTCTTAACTAGTGGACGATAAGTCAGCATTTGTTTACGTAGCGAGCATATTTGCGTGTATTGTTTCATCGAGATGATGGCAAAGTTGTGTGATGTTATGCGCAGGCAAGCTTTTCGTACTTTGGAGTTGAAAGCTGAGTGCGCATGCGCGGCTGTGATTCGGCGAGGGATCAGTGTTGCCAGGTTTGGCTATATATAGCCAAATTGGGCTACAGCAAAAAATTTTCGTCGTCTAGTTGGGAGGGTTGGCTATGTGGCTTTGTTTGGGCTATATTTGGCGTCCTCTTGATCAACACTCCAGAGGCGATTCTCATTGAGCAGACATATATGTAAAGGCGCACTCGCATTTCGCGTTGAAGGCGTCGAAAGCAGTAAGATTCACCAGAAATCCGCCCGCTGCGCCGCCTAAGCGAGCGGAAAACTGGGCGACGAGCCCGATCGCATGTTGAAACTGGGCGACGAGCCCGATCGCATGTTGAGCCCGATCGGTCTCTGACCGATTTTTTCGCCACAGCGACCACAGAACAACGTTCTGTCTCTCCGGAAACCGTACTTTTTGGCTGTACTAGCATATCAACCACTTGATGTAAGACCGCGATTTGAGAGTTGCGCCCGAAAAGTTGGTTGTGCACAATCTTCATGTATCGTAACATTATGAAATTTCGCCGATTCCCAAGCGGTTAATCTTGTTTTTCATTGGATTGCACGAGGAAAGCAGGTAATGGTGTATGTTGTAGAAACCTACACAAATCCGGGTGATTACGCTGCAAAGAATGATGAATCATGAACCCGGCCGTGGTCATGAAAAGAGCTCACGCTTTTCACCCAATATCAGATATTGACGCCTGTGTTCACCGCTAATGTTTTGCGTGACATCAGCGTTTTCTATAGGAAAGCACAAAAACACATCTTCATCCTGCTTTGCTTCATGCCTAAAATACTACAGAGTTGCTGATAACTGGTCTTATAAAAGACCCTGCATTGGAAGGCCACTCTCCGAATTCAACGGGCTGATAAGACGGAGCTTGCAGAATTTAGTTATCTTCAAATGAACGTTCAGTGATAAAGTAAGGGCGCGCCTCAATATAGATACTTTCACCTTATTGAACACAGGCAGTTTTCTACACTAACAACGGGCTTTAGAAAAAGTAATTGTAGCAGTCGAATGTGAAGATGTATGTCAAAATAAAACTGCAAATAAGAATGGCTACATTTGGCTACAACTATTTTTGCTATTTTTGGCCTTTGGCTACATTTGGGCTACAGTTTCTCTGGCTTTTGGCTACGCCGCCTCGTCCGACCTGGCAACACTGCGAGGGATTTGAACAGAGTTGTGGCAGCGGCGCAGCGCCCTTCTCTGTTGGCAGTGGTCTTTGGTGCCCCGCTCGCGATGAACCTCTATTTTGGTTTAATAATAGTTGAGTGGGGATGGCGCTTGTTAGCTCTAAGCGTCAACCATGTTTAAGGCGCGTATGCTTGGGCATGTTGTTAATTCATGTGCACTTTTTTTAGCGCACAAAAGGACGAAGGGCGTGGTGTCCGCGTCGTTCTCTTCCGTCCCTATTCGTTTTGTGCGCTAAAACTACTCGGGTTGATGCATGTGGGTGATTACACCGCATATTGCTTCGCGTTAGGTGCGCCTCGCGAAGCTCGCCTACGTGCTAATACATTCCGTTTCGTTTAATTCGTACCGATGTTTTCATTCACCCGCAACGTAGGTTGCGGGATACTGCCGGCACCCGTGCATGTGGAGCCGTTCGTTGAACTTGACTTGTGTTTGAACGGATCTTTCGTGTGTGCGTGTGTGTGTGAGAGAGAGACCAAAATAGCCGTACCTTAACTGTGCAAGCGCTAGTATGAGCATAAGCGCTGGCGTTCGAACAAAATTTATTTTATTCTGTTTGTTTCCACCATGTGTAGCTTTCGTTACATTGTTCTGGTTTTTAAGAGTTATTCACTTCACCCCATTTCGGTGTTTTAACCTCGCTAAGTACTTTTACGTGTAGAAATATTATAAAACGCAGTTTGTACCACCACCTGCAATCACATTTTCTGATAAAAGCCAAACCTAATAGTTTATCCGATATAGTAAGTTCTCTAGTCATACGTTACAGATGTTAAAGGAATTTGTGATGTGTCAAGCATATCAATATTTTCTTTGTTGCACAAAACTCGCGATAATCTTATACCACGGCCGCTGGATCAAAGCACTCGTGCGCATTGATCCAGCGGCCGTGGTTATACATACTTCACGATATGCATGTATGTGTTGCTACTAAAATGTAAGATTACGCAGCGTATTTATCCGAGAACACAACAAATATAGAATGCTTTTTTTCGGGATCTTGACATTGAAACAATTAAATAACTTAAGCAATCTGTTTCACCGAATGATTATTTTGTATTACTTAATTCCAGTCAATAGCTTTCAGGATTCTGGTTATTGGCGATTGTCGGAGAAGCTTAGATACTTTTGCTTACAGCTTACAGCGCCCGTCCTCGTGTCACCTTCCTTAGTCCTGTCTTTGCGCTGTTTTGTCAAGTTTAAAGTTGTGTACCAACTAGCCCACCTTTCGCCGCTTCTCCAGTTTACGTACTTTATTGTGATGGTATGTGGTTCATGATCGGTGCTTTGTAAGTCTCGGAATATCTGCCTCTTCTTTCCCGCACAGCCATTAAACAGCTTATGCTGCATTAGTAAGGAGTTCTGCTTTTTTAGCTGATTAGGATCATTGAAACGAAGGACCATAATTTAACAGTATGCAATAGTCATTGAGCGAAAGCAATTTCTTACATTATATAATCGTGTCAATGTGAGCCGCGTGAAGAACACTACTTCAGTTTTATTCGCAAGCAAACACATAACTACACATAACTTAATTTCACATGTTACCAGCACTGGATACATGATGAATGTGAATACCGTCTTGTATGCGCAGTGGTATTGTGCCTTTGTGTAATAAATAAAATATTTATATGGTGCGCATAGCATTGCATTTCCTTTAAGAAACACATCGTATGAGTACCATAGTATATCTGCAGAAATTCACATTTGCCTATGTGGATGCATACTTAGCATAAGTTCAACTTTCACTTAGACGTGGTCGATGTATAAAGCTAATTAGGCATCATCGCCTAGAAACTGTATACCTTTGTATTGGTGCGCGAGCAGGCTAAAATGGTAAAGTTCAGATTTTCGTCTTTTAACTGAATAGGGCGCGCACACAGACCCGGACACTAGAAGAAGAAAACGCACACAACACAGGCGCTGTGTTGCGTGCGTTTTCTACTTCTAGTGTCCGTGTCTGTGTGCGCGCCCTATTCAGTTAAAAGATGAACCAATACCAACTAGCCCAATTAGCCATGCTACTTCAGATCTTCGGCATCAAAGGTATAAAAAGTTGCGCCACAGCACGCTTCTTATTGCATTCTGCCACTGAATATACTGGCTGTGCACTTCATTTATACCTACACATAACCAAGAAAGCAATTGGTCTTACTCTATGTTACACCCTATGTAAAATTCGTGGACATTGCTTCTTATGTATTTATTTTAGGTTTCCGGGAACGAATTTACTGTACAGAAAGAACAGCCTGGTCCCACTGCTGTCGAACGAACCAGTCTCTGTGCAGATGAAGATGGATTGTGCAACCAGTAGTGAAGAGCTGTGGTTTTGTAATGTGCAAGTGAATGAACAATCACATTACGTTAATCTAATCCCAATTACATAACCTTGTCAAACGTTGTGATAGTGTAATGTCCAAGTTTGTACACTGTTACATATAGTGGGCTGTAAGTAAGCCTTCCGCAAGTTTGTAGCCATGCCTTTTCGCAGTGTTTATAGCGCGCACATGCTAGAAATAGTACAGCTCACTCTCTTGTATAGTCATTCTATTTGTGGTTTTTGACTCGGTGCTTTGTGACTTTTTTTGCAGCAGTTATAATCGCTGAGATCATTTGCTGTTGAAATTTTAGCTTAACGAAACTGTCAGTACTTGTCAGTAAAATCAGTGTATCGAATATTGTTTTGGAATTTATTTTTGAGTTTTATGACAAGCTTTTAGTTTTGTAACGATTTCTTTTAAAACAAATAAATACTCATATTTCATTCAATTGCCAATGATTTTGTTGTTTTTGCTTGGAAAGGGATAATCCTTAAAATTTGTCTGAGCACGCCTATGTAAAATTTCATTCTGCAGCTGTGCTGCAGGTAATGTTTCTTTGGTGCAGTCATGATCATACCGTCCCTATTACATGCATTTCCTGCATATTATCGCATTTAGTATGAACTGTAACGTGCAAAACCATAGTCAGATTGCTCACCTGTTTTTGTTGCAACCACAATCCATTGCTTCTGAGTAGGTGGGAAAAGTTTCATCATTTCAGCAATGTGCACAGTCTTCTACTACACTCATGTACTTTCCCAAAAAAGACATAATATGGAGGCCTGCTGAGCAAAACGACATTCTGAGTCCTTATAATGTTGCATGAGTTGTTACGGAGGATCGCTGCTCGTGTATCAGCTACAGCTGTTGGATGGCAGCGCCAAGAAAGTCGACGACAGCCACACTGGTGTGAGCACTGATGAAGTTTTTGAAACTTTTTATCAATCCATTTTTTGTCAAGGGATTGCACATTTCTGAATCATCTCCTTAACAGGAGAATTGTTTCTAGGGTGCACCTGAAGGGATTGGATAGACGCTGATGTCTGCAGTGCCCTAAGGGGGCTGGCTGGGAAGAAGTATCATATGTGCTTCCCATACTGCCACCCTTGCAAGGGTGTTTTTATCTATTACACCCCACTCGAACGGGTGTAGCTTATTGTAACACCCATAGTTTAGGGGTATTCACAAACACCCAATAAAGTTGGGTGTAATCTTTCCTTACACGCTACGTTTTTAAGGGGTGTTTCTAAACACCCTTAAAGGGTGTTGCTCATGGGACAAAATAATACACCCTTAAGGGTGTAAAAATTTTTACTGTGTAGTGTAAATGAGCCTTTACAAACGGGTGAGCGCCGCCAACAAGTGGGATACCGCTTCTCAGCTTTCGAACGTCGTGTTCTTTCTAACGGATACCGCGTTAGTGTGGTATGAGAACCACGAGGAAACGTTAACGACGTGGGAAAGGTTTGTTTCTGAGATCAAAGATCGTTTCGGCGACTCCACGACGAAAAAGAAGAGCAGAACAGACGCTCATGCAACGCGCGCAAGTGCCAGGCGAAACCTGCACGACCTACATTTAGGAAGTCATAAAGCTATATAGGATCGTGGACTCCGGAATGTCTCAGGAAGACAAAGTCGGACACATCCTAAAAGGAATCGCCGAGGATGTTTACAGTTTCCTCATCGAAAAGACTTCCGTCGCCAATGTCATTCGGCACTGTCGCACTTTTGAGCAACTAAAGACGAGGCGCATCACGCCGAAGTTCGGCAGGCTAGCCAATGTGACGAAAGTTGCAAGCATAGAGAGCAACCAGCCGCTTGATCTTGCATCAACGATCCGGCAAAATAGTCCGTGAAGAACTGACCCTGTACGCGCAAGTGGCACACCCAAGCACTCATCCGTCCCACCTGCCACCGGAGTTCGAGCGAAACGTTGCTTCATTCTTCTCGCAACAAGCAACGAAGGGCATTGAGGATTATGATTTCACGCCTCGACAGCAGCCACGTCTCTACGATAGAGGCCCTACCATGACGCTCGACCACAACGAGAACAGCCGCGTTTTTATACCCAAGACCCTGCGCCTCATGACTACGTCACGTTGCGGCAAGGACAGCGCCGTCCCTATCACCAAGATGCGACCTACGACCATACAATCGATTCCAGAGAGCGGCAGAGACCCGTTATCCTCATGATAACGAACTTCCTCGCCCACAGCAGCGACCTAGGATTCGTCCCGACGAATATAGTATGAGCCGCGACCCTCCCGTGTGCTACAACTGCGGCTTCAGCGGACATATCGCTCGGTATTGCCGTCAACAACGCCGCCCATCACGAAGGGCACAAGCCATGTTCTCGTCACCAGGAGCCGGTACATCATACGACCATTGGACAACCGACTTGTTTCCAAGGGACCGTTTTTCGCACGAGACCAGACGCAGTGATTCGCCAGCATCTGAGCGGAGTTCGACACCACCATCTAACCGTCCTCGTCGCTCGCCGTCCCCTCTGCGTCGGTCTTCCCCTCCGCCGCCGGGAAACTAGCATCCGCGGCCAATGGAGGTGAGGTCGCCGGACGGTCTTTGCAAGATATACCTCTGCCTGTTGTGATGCTCAAAAACAATTGACGTAATACCGACGATGGCGTTAGTTGATACTGGCGCGACTGTGTCTGTGATGAGCCTCGCCTTCAAAAACCGTCTAGGTCACAAAGTTATGTTTTCTTGGAACGATCCCATTACCTTTCGTGGAGTAGGCGGCGAGTGGCTTCATCCTCTTGGTGTTTGCGCTGTGAGTGTTTCGTTGGCTGGGAAAGTGTTCGCGGCGGAATTCCTGGTTCTTTCTCGTTGTTCGCACGATGTGATTCTTGGTATCGATTTTCTTGAGCAATGCGGTGCTTCCGTCGACTGTGGCAGTGGCGAAATATCGTTAAACAATTTATTTATACCGTCACTTTCCAAAGAAAGCTCATGTGGCGAAGACAAGAACACACTCAGTGTGATTGATGAAGTCATAGCACCATCTTGGTGCCTGACACCCGTTCGAGTCTCTTCCACAGCGGTTGATGCTGCCTGCGTTGATTTTGTAGTTGGGCCTCTACGCATAAACTGTTCTAAGAAGGACATACTTGTACGTTGTGTGCATGACGAAAGGAGTCGCAACATTGTGGGCGCTGAACTGTTCCGCCACGCCGGTTGTGCTTCCTCGCGGTGTGAAGATCGCTCTCTTCGATGAAGCCTCATACAGCTCAATAGCGGCACTAACTACGGACATCATCGCAGCTTCCTCTCCTTGCGATATTCGCCATCATGAAGATCGAATGCTAGGTATGATCAGCAAGTCTCTCTCTACAACGGTGGTACAGGTCATTTCCCGGCATGTTGCTGCATTCGATTTCGAACATGAAGACGCACCCCTTCAGCTACCATCGTCTCGCGCTCGTCACAGAATAGACACCGGCCCAGCACATCCTATCCGCCAGAAGCCCTACCGAGTGTCATCCTCCGAGCGCAAAGTTATTGCCGAACAAGTAAAGGACACGATGAACAAAGGTGTCGTGCAAGAGTCGTCCAGCCTATGGGCAGCTCCAGTAATCCTTGTCAGGAAAAAAGATGGTTCCTGGAGATTCTGCGTGGATTACAGGCGTCTAAACGCTGTGACGAAGAAGGATGTTTATCCCTTACCACGGATTGATGACGTCATTGATTGCTTGCCCGCCGCTTCTTATTTTTCGACACTTGATTTGCGATCGGGTTATTCGCAAATACCTATGGAACCCGAAGACAAGGAAAAGACTGTTTCCGTGACCCAGATGGCCTATTCGAATTTAATGTTATGCCTTTTGGGCTTTAATGCTCCTGCCACCTTTGAAAGATTTATGGACACGGTACTACGAGGTCTAAAGTGGGACATATGCATGTGTTACCTTGACGATGTTGTGATCTTTGGCCGTACGTTTGAAGAACATAACAACCGTCTCAGCCTTGTTCTCGACTGCATCGAAAAAGCTGGGCTGGTCCTGAATTCAAAGAAATGTCGGTTTGGCGAACGCCAAACACTGGTGCTGGGGCACTTAGTTGACAAGGATGGCGTCAGACCCGATCCTCGTAAGATTGAAGCAGTCAGCTCCTTCAAACCACCGCAGTCCGCACGAGAACTTCGCTCATATATCGGCCTATGTTCGTATTTTCGCCGGTTTGTTCCCCGGTTTGCCGAGATCGTGTTCCCGCTGACAAGTATCCTGCGACAGGATGCGGCCTTCACTTGGACACCAGAGTGTGACGACTCATTCTCCCAACTCAAGTTTATACTAACGTCAGCACCGCTGTTGCGTCACTTCAATCCATCTTGCCCGACTGAGGTCCACACTGACGCTAGTGGTATCGGCATAGGAGCGGTGCTCGTACAACGTCACAGTGGCGCAGAGCATGTCGTCGCATATGCCAGCCGTTGCCTGAGCAAATCTGAACGCAATTATACCGTTACGGAACAGGAATGTCTGGCAGCTGTTTTCGCCGTACAGAAGTTCCGTTGTTATCTTTACGGGAGGCCATTTAATATAATTACCGATCATCATTCCTTATGCTGGCTGGTCGGTTTGCGTGATCCCTCTGGCCGCCTCGCACGTTGGGCGTTGCGCCTTCAGGAATACGACTTTACGGTGTCCTACAAGAGTGGCCGTCGTCACGCTGACGCAGACTGCCTCTCGCGGATTCCTCTTGCGACTACCGACTGCGATGCTGAGAATTTTGACGACTGTCTCGCTGCTGTTACAAGCACGTTTCCAGACGCGCACGACTTTCAGCGAGAACAACGGAACGATCTCAACCTGGATCCGCTTTTTGTAGCCGCCCCAAGGCAGCGGTCGGTTTACTGTTCGTGACAAGTTGCTCTATAAGATTAACTACTCCAGGCCTAGAGCGCGTTTTCTGCTCGTTGTCCCTGAGAGCCTCCGCTCCGATGTTCTACGTGCCATGCATGACGATGCGACATCTGGCCATGTCGGCTTCGTACGAACGCTGCACCGCACGCAGGAACGCTTTTACTGGCCCAGAATGTACGAAACAACGAAGCGCTACGTCGCTAGTGTCGAAACGTGCCAACGTCACAAGCGACCGGCCACCGCAGCACCAGGTCCTCTTCAGCCATTGACACCACCCAGTACGCCTTTCGAACAAGTAGGAATTGACCTTCTGGGTCCATTTCCGTTATCTCACAATAGGAACCGTTGGATAATCGTCTGCGTGGACCATCTTACACGGTATGCCGAAACCGCAGCCATGCCCTCTTCTACCGCTGCTTCCGTGGCGGTCTTCTTGCTGCACTCCGTGATCCTTCGTCATGGCCCACCACGTGTTATTATCAGCGACCGTGGCCGCCAGTTCACTGCTGATGCCGTTGAAGAATTACTTCGTATGTGCACAACTCAGCTCCGTCATTCAACACCGTATCATCCGCAGACAAATGGCCTTGTTGAACAGACAAATAGAACGCTGACCAACGTGCTTGCCATGTAGATTTCCTCCAATCACAACAACTGGGATGACGTGCTGCTTTTTATCACGTACGCGTACAACGCGGCGAAACATGAAACAACGAACTTTAGCCCATTTTATCTCCTGTACGCAAGGTTGCCGCGAAGCTCTTTGGACACTTTCTTACCCTTCATTCTACATAATGACGATTCTGTATCGAGCACCTTGTGCCTCGCGGAAGAAGCCCGTCGAATAGCTCGCCTTCGGACTCTGGCCTCACAACGTCGTTCGGAGGAGCGATACGACGACCGTCACGTATCGTTCGTAAAAGGTGACACCGCAACGCAGGCGTGGATTGTGTCAAAAGCTTTTGTCACGATATTCAGGCCCATTTGTAATTGTGGAGCGTCTCGGCACTCACTCACGCTCGTCTCCTGTCCAATGGTCGACGATCGAGCAGAACGCAGCTCACTCATACTGCTCGCCTGAAACCCTCCTTGTTGATCATGACTCGCCCTACGGGCTCCGTCTGCTTGCGGGGGGAATGTAACGGGCATGCGAGAGGCAGAGAATAAGAAGAGGAGTAGAAGAGAACGAAGAGCTTGGCAAGGCCGCAGTGCGCTACCACGAACAACCATCGTTCATCTATCGTGAATAAAACCATTTCATCACAACTCGCTGTAACAATGTGTCTCGTGTAGACGTTATGAACTTGTTTGGCAAAAAAGGGCTCTCGTAGTTGTTAAAAAGGCAAATAAACTGTACGCAAACACATTTGAGGCACGAATCTTAGATTTTCAAAATGTCTATTTTAGGTCTTCTGTAGACCAAGACGTCTATAGTTGTTTGTAGCCGTTTCGAGAAGTCTTTTAGAGGTTTTGTGTTTCGTGGGATTATACACTTTCCCTGTATGTGTACCGCGTTGTGTGCGCCTGCGCCCAAGGTTGCCTGCGCCTGTGTCATGGGTGGCTTGTCCCGGCATCGTTACTCTCTCGATACATGAGCCAAGCCGAGTCATCGAAAACGTCACTACGCAGATGCAAGGCCGCGCCGAGTAGAACTGCGCGTCATTTCTGAGACGAAGTGTAGGTAGAAAAACTTTGTCGCTCCAAAATCTTAGCGACCTGGTAACAGTGTTGTACACGTTCCTCTAAAACAGGAACGAAAGCTCGTTCCTCGTTCCTTGCCAATTTCGGAACGAGTTCCCGTTAAAAGTTCCTCAAATGCAAAAGGAACTCGTTACAGTTACATTTCCAAAATTGGAACGTGTTGTTACATTAACGTTACATTGGAGTTTTTAATAAATATATAATCTCGGATAATCCTGAGGCGAAATAAAGTGATCAATTTAAAGCTCCCATTGCGCTACAATGTCAAACGAATTTATCATTGCCGACAGTAGGTTATACATAGGTAAAGGAACCTAAATAAAAGCGCCTAGACAAATTTCTTCGAGACCACCGGCCAGTAGCGTAGCCAGAAATTTTTTTCGGGGGGGGGGGGGGGGGGGGTTCAACCATACTTTATGTATGTTCGTGCGTGCGTTTGTATGTGTGCGTGCAATATACGCAAGCAAAACTGAAAAATTTCTGGAAAGGTTTTTCTTGCATTTCTTGCACAGGAAATCGCATCTAAAGGGAATAAATATACTTAGGCGTTTCATGAGTGCTGATTCAATATTTCAGTGTGAGCAGAAAATAATGTTCAGGATACATATTTGCGCCTTAGTAAAGTCCCCGGTTCACAGTCAGCGAACATATTTCTGTATACTTCGTCCTCTGCCTTCCTATGTTTTCCTTTCGTTCTCGATATTTTTCTCTTTCTCTTTTTTTATATTTTTTCGCTATCCCTCTCTTTCTCTCTCTCTGTACGTTCGCTAGCCTTCTATCTTTTTTTTTCTTTTTCTCTGTCTCTCTATACTCGTCTTCCCCTCCTTCTTTCCCTCCTCCTCACCATCACTTCTCCTTCCCACCCCCCTGATATACTGTACTATACAAGGATATGCTCTACACTTCTAGCGATCGTGCATATTCCAGAAAAGTTCATAGCCAATAATTTCCTCAACATCCTACTTCATTAGTATATGGACACTCAGCTAAGAGATGTATACGAGCAAATAGAAGGTCAGCCAGAATGGTATATTGCATTGGTGAGGTGTTTATCCTTACCACCGTTCTAGTGTATAATGGGAAATGCAGTTCTTTGATGTATTCGCTCTAGAGATGAATGCGAATTCTTCAGTACTGTGTGTTCGTCGTTGGGTCGCGATACGAGCAAAATGAACATATTAGTTTTCTGTCTGTATTTAACTGCTTCGAAGTGCCATGCCTATGTTGATTAAATACCATGAACGAAAAAAAAAAAAACTAGATAGCCGAGTGGTTAGGACGCTGGCCTTCAGATCGTGGATAGGCGGTGTCGAATCTCACCTAGCCGAAAACATTTTGTTGCCAAGAACTTATCTCTTTCTCTATCCTTCATTTCACTCTCTCTGTACTCGTTCTTTCGCCCCATCAGAGTTATTGCGTCCCACGCCTGTCAAATCAGCGCCCGTGTTCAGGGAGAGAAGCAGAAGAGGATGGCGATGACGAATAGAGTGCGTGCCGGATCATGATGATGATAATTTTCTTTCTACGACACATGGAAACCTCGAGCGTAACATCTCTTCTGTAAAAAATCAACAGTTCCTCCCGCACGTGGGCAGTCTCGGCGTCTTTCGCTTTCCTGCGCCCCCCCGCGGGCGCCTTGAAGTAAAAACCAGAGGTCTCTTCGATTTGGCTGCAACGGCGGAACCAGTTCAACGGGTGCAGCACCTCCCTCCTCGATTTGCTGGTGCCGCGCGCGCGCTCTGCACTGGCTCCCTCGTTTTGTCGAGGTGCAAGCGTAGTTCTGCACGAGTTCTCTGCCGGCCTGCACTCGCTCAAGAGGAGGTGCAACGAAGTGCAGCATGGCGTGCGCCCCTTCCTCCTCGCTAGCTTAGAGCAGACGACGCTGCGTTGGCTGCGTGTTCTTGTTCAGGGCGTGCGTGCAACGGGTAATGTTAGCCTCGTCTTCTCGGCAGCTACTGAGGTGAATCTTTTTACATGACTCATGAGCAGAAAAATCCACCGTGGTTGACGGCAATAAGAATCCTATAAAAAAAAAAGTTGGTCATAAATATATGTGGCACGAGCTGTGCTCTCACTTCGTCTTTGCGAAAGCGTGAAGCCTGTGTGCGATAGAAAACCTTCAAAAAAAAAAAAAACTGCTCAGTTTAAAAATGCATTCACCATGAGAGCTTGCGTAGGCATCTTAATGGTTTCCAACAATTGTCACATTTGTGCTCTAGAATAGGCACCGGGCGCGGGGACTGGTGGCGCCTCTTTCGGTGGCGACGGGGAACTAATGGAATGGGAGTGCCGAAAAGGGCGCAGGCGCTTGCTGCGGGGGTGCGGGGCTGGACGTTCGTTTCTCTTCATTGTGCTCTCGTCGCTTGTGTCGTGCGCTGCCGAAATCTACGTGTGCGCGAAGACTGAAGATTACAATATCTTAAGGGTCGGCGAAGGATCGAAAATAAATGGAAAACATAACAGGAACGGGGGCGTGCAAAACTACAACTGAGGAACAAGTGCAATCGGCGAAGCATCCAGTAAAGACGAGAAGGGAATGGGAGACGTACGCTCTATTTTTTAATGTTAGGGGACAATGTTAACGTATAGACAGAATAACAAAGTATTAGGAAAAATTCGGCAGATCCCACGTATTGTGGGAACCGATTTTATGCGAATCAGCGAGTCTATGC
The DNA here is from genome assembly GCA_030522465.1 of Rhipicephalus appendiculatus. Taxonomy (NCBI): domain Eukaryota; kingdom Metazoa; phylum Arthropoda; class Arachnida; order Ixodida; family Ixodidae; genus Rhipicephalus; species Rhipicephalus appendiculatus. The sequence goes on from JALIZH010027452.1 coordinate 54,322, forward strand.
TGCATTTTTTTTTTTTTAGCTTTATGTCACGCGTAACGAGGTGGATCGACGTGTTTTTGTAGATGGAGTTGTGTGCACATAGTGTGCTTAATAAGCATGCCGACTACACTGACGTTTAAAGGCTAACTTGTGGTCTGGCGTAATGTTAGCGCTCATGTTAGAGAACAGACGTCAGTGTTATTGAAACGAAGCGCACGCTACGTTGCGATTCACATTTCGTGCCGATGCTGTGTATATCATACGCGTAGCGTTGATCAGAGTATTGTTCCGGGTCGAGCAACGCTTGAATATAGCTTGCAGATTCATAGGAGCACATATGTAATGTTTATCTGACGGTTATAAAAGCGGAGCCACCATTGAAATCAAAGGGGTACATAGTAGCACAAACTTAGAAAATAAAGACACGAGAAAACAAGTACGAGGGAGCGTCCGACTTTTCTGCTCCCTCCTACTTCTTTTCTCGTGTCTATTTTCTAAGTTTGCGCTACTATGTACCCCTTTGATGTTAACCAACTCGCCCAACAAGAAGTCTTAATAAAACCAAGATTGGCGTTAAGCCGACGTAACGTCTGTTTCATATGAGTACATGAGTAATGTTTATTACCTTGTCATGAAATTAGATAGCCAGCACTGCAACCACAATTGACGTTGGTTGCACCGACATTTTTCTTGCGCATAGGATTTTTTCGAAAGTAATTTCAAGTCATGGCTTGGCTCTGTGGTAGAATATTTGATATCCGCTCAGAGTGTTTCGACTCCTGCTGGGATCCGGATTTCTATTCTTTGCATACGTAGGGTTCACGTGGCTGATGCCGGATTTTTTGGACATGCACCCGCTTAAATTATCAATGTCTGTTCTCGCCGTTCCTGGGTCGATCCACTGTGAATCACCTGTGCCTCATACCAGCATCCCGCGGCCCGTGGTATACGCCCGGTATGTGCCGCACGTGACTGGAAAGATTTTCGCGCTACTCATACCACCATATCACAACCAGACAGCCATGTTCGTCTTATTTTCGTACCCACCTATGCCAATTTTGGTTAATGTCAACTTAAGGAGGCGACCACGAGAGCGCCCAGATGTAGGCGGCTAGATAGAGAAATAGAGGCATTTATAGATGCCTCTATTGCTTTGCGTTTAAAATAGAAATAGGAATGGGGATACCTAGATCTAGCTCCACATCGTAGCTTATCGCATTGAACTTCGTCTGCGGGGTGCACTTGCAAAGAAATTTGCAGTCGTTGTCGCTTTTATATTCCTTGATGTCAAGCACGTGGCCAGCTTCGTGCAAGCGGTGACCCTTCTCTAGAGCAAACGCATGAAAACGCGCACGCCGGCTGGTCAAGCCTTGAAAGCCGCAACGCAATGTAACTGGCATCGCCATTAGTGCACGTGCGCTGTCAGTACTCGCCTTCCCGCCAGGAGCCCAACAGTGAGGAGCAGCGAGTTTGGCAGTTAAAATACAAAGATGTTTATTTTACAACACTTTCGCCAATCGGGCCGGTCTCATTTGCAGTCCCGAAAGGGAGGAGGCATCGTGCCTCTGGTCCGCCTCCAAACGAAAGCAAACGCATAAAAGCACAGCACCACGCAAAGAAGCCTAGTCGATTGACGTTCCGACGGTGCTCCTGGGTGTGAAGACATGAAAAGAACATGGGTCATCCTTCTTGATGACTTGGCGACCATTGAATGCTGCCACGACCGCAAACGACTGCGGGGGAGTTTCCCTGGAGCCCGACGAGTGGCCCCGTTATCTGAACACATGTCCGACAGTCGAACGCTTCGTTATAGCTTCGTGCTTTGTTCACGAAACACTGTTGCTGGCGCTTCTCTTTGCCTTGGGCGACAAACGAAACAGCTTACAGCTTGCGATTGTCTAAAAAGAAACGCCGCCGCTACTACTTGAATACGTTGCCGAAAGTAGCAGAGCCTTCTCCGCGTCGTCTGCTTCACATGCCAGTGCTTTCGCTGCCGCCGCTAGGGGCGCTTTTCGGGAGGGGCGCCGCTGGCGCCGTACGACGGCCGCCCGGTGCCTATAGCGTGAAGAAAAGTGGCGCATTCAATAAAAGGTTTTCAACAGAAAGTGAGCACACTTTCATGGATAGGTGAAATTTTACGTGAAGTTGTCTTAAAGCGTCGGTCACAGGACCCCCGAGATTCTTCTCTAGCTCTACGGCCTCGCACGCACTTTAATAATAGGCCAATACCAGCGGAATTTACCACTGAGCAAGTAAAACGTGGTTCTAGACAGTCTGAACAGTTTCTTGAACTCACACTCATGGAATCTTCCGACGACGTTCCCGTACCAGGGAACACGGTCATCTTCACGTACCAACGAGCAGGCGACCAATTAAACCACAACCACCTTCTCGGAGTTACCCTTGTCGAAATTGTCGTCGCTGTCGAGCAGTTTCATATGCGGCAGCTTCGAAGACAGCTATCGCGGCAATGTTTTCGTAAACAGCACCATCGATACACGCTGCGTCGGCCAACACGGCCTGCACTTGCGTCTTCGTTTTGGCAGCAGCCGCCGCGCAGTAGTGTCGCGGCTGCACCTGCACTTGCTGAACCGGTGCTCTGCGCACCCTGCACCGCTTGGCACCACTGCGACACTTTTCGGAACTAGTGCAGGCAGTGCAAGCCAAATCGAAGAGACCTCAGGATGCATCGTAATCACGTGATGGGCAAGCGCTGCATTTTCGCGCCTCACACGGTCGCCCATCAGCTCTGTTCTGCATGATGTGCTGCGTGCGTGCGCCTGTTTAATGCCGTGGAACGTTCACAGAAGGAACACCGTTCCCTCTACCGTTCCTGCTTAAACGTAACGAGTTACCGTTACAGTTCCACCGATCCTGAATGGAACTGGGGCGTTCCTTAGTTCCTGCCAAAAGGAACTAGTTCCTGGAACGTCGTTCCTTGGAACGCCGTTCCGTACAACACTGCGGTAACTGCGTACACGGTTGCATGAGCACGCTGAAAAGTTGCTCCAGACGCTCTGACGAGCATGGGATCATTACGTCACGCGAAGGAAGCGCCACTTTAATGCATATTACTAACGCAGGCCTATATGTACATTCTTATGGAGTAATATCTCTTAAGTATAAAGAAACGAACAATATTTCAATACTAACAAAAAAATCGTCGACCACGTACAGCAATCAACGGTCAAGTGGCCGGGGACATCGGATCGTTCATGTTTTTGCCACCAGAGGCGCTACAGGTCATTTTTCGCGACTTTCAATGAAGAAATAAAAATACAAATCCACCTCTCACGAAAAAAAAAACAGGTGCGGTTTGAGTCAATGCGACGGACAATCTTTCCATCAGTGGAGTCATCTCATTTTATGTTTTCGGTCCCTTTAAATGTGAGCACGGCATCAAGAGTGCATATTTTCAGTGTTTGGTGTCCGAGGAAAACGCTTTTCGGAGCGCGCTCCCACACAACATTGTTGAACGAGTCGTTAGGGTTTTGAGTTTTAATTCTGCATTAGCTAGTTGCGCATAAATCGGCTTAACAGCCTCAAGAACAGATGCTGAAAGGTGTTCTTTATGAACGAATGGTCCACCATTCAACTGGGCTTTGTTGAATTCGCACCAAGTTTCGGCGTCCTTCGGGCAAAGGCCATGAGACAGCTTTTCGCATGTCCGCCAAGCTGGCTCTATTTCTTCTAATGGCCAAACCATAACAGTGCTTGCCAATGATGACATCACTAAGACGTCCCCGGCCAGATCTTAGTTTCCCGTCAGAAAGCGTGATGCCTCTGCTTTCTTTCGTTTTCGCAGTTCTGGGCCCATTCTTTTCTGAATGTGCCAAATGCACTCCAACTTGCGAACTGTAACCTCTCCATATGGCTTTGATGCTTGAACTGCAAGGAATCCCTTGCTGCGTAAGAATGGGTGCATGGCAGGCCGCCGCACAAGATTCGAAAGATGTCATTTTTAGACAAAAAGAAGTCGCACTGAGACAAACAAACGACTGATTCTGGTTCAGAAAAGGCGGCAGATGTTAAATTTCGCAAAAAGAAAAAGAATGATTTTTTTTTCAATATTTTTGCTTGCCCTGAGCACCAACACAAAAATTTTGCTTTTCGTGTTTTTCTTTCTTTCTTCTTTTTGCAACAGCTAGCTTATGACCCACTTATCACGGCTGGAAACCTCGTTTGCGCGAGTGCGCGACAGTTATTTTTTTAGAGACTTTTTTAGAGCGCCCAGTCGCAGTTTCGGTTTCAAAGAGCACCGAGCTAGCAGTTCCAGAGGCAAGGTCGGCAAGGTAAACGCAGCTGGCCACGTGACCACGCAAGACTGTGACGTGGGCACCACGCGCGAGTGCAGGCGCCGCACTACGCCGCACTGGCAGCCAGCACACGCAAAGCCGCAGGCGCGGAGGAAGAAGTCGCAGGTAGCGCAAGCACAAGGCGCGTGCCAGATCTAGCCAGCACAAACTCGTGTCGTAGGTTTGTTTACATTGCCGCCGCGTTGATGACACTGTAATGTCGGCGTCGCAAGGGGCTCCGCATCTCGCTCAGTCGGGCGGCATGCACTTTAAAATTGATTTTAAATATGTTCTAGGCTATATTTTCCCTTGATATTTCGTAGATGTTGTGTATGCCTCCACATAATTCTATCTCACTCATTATCTCGCCTGCGAAATTTTGTGTCAGTGCTCCTTCAGTCTTTCTCGCCTGCGCGCGCGTCAATACCACGTCAGTACTGGCGTGGTACTGCAGTACTGGCGCCGTGCATTTCAATGCACGCCGGTCGACCGATTAGGTTTTCTTCATTCGTCTCAATTTCGTCGGTTTCATGAACAATACCCTGAAGTGAGTAAGAGCCAAATCACAAGGGCCAAGCAAGTATGGCTTCTATACATGAATCTTGAAAGGCGCGACAACTTAGACGAAAAAACGAAAGAAACACACGAACACAAGCGCCGACTCACAACTGAAATGTATTCAATAGCACACACCATATATATATATATATATATATATATATATATATATATATATATATATATATATATATATATATATATATACTGGCTTCTATACTCGCGGACAACTTTTCTTGGCAATGAAGGGAAGGCTACGGAACCAAAGTGGGCGTGTGCCACCGCTGAAGAATATAGTCTCAGTTTGCGTCCGTGTTTTTCGCGGGAAAATAATAATAAAAAAAACATTACTTTATTTTCTACGGGGTGCTGTTTACAAAGAGACAGTGCGTACCAAGATGATATTCATATTGGCTTTACTTTACGCAGTGCCATTTCGCGTTTTTGCACGTGTGAAAACGTCGCACGTTTTACGTGCACCTCACAGTCAAAATGGCGTCTTCGTCTTCAGGCACGGCCGGTCTAGACTCTAGTATAGTGAACTAGAAGAGATGTAGTGGCATGAACGGAGGGGCGCGCCTGGTTTCCCGGCGTCCCTTTACGCCCTGGACAGCCGCTAGGGTTGCTGGGGGCGCTGCTGCTCCTTTTCATAGTGCGACGGCGTGCGGCATGCCCGGCAGTGCAGACGGCTTGCTCCCATGTGCTAGTAACGTTGGCTGGACTTGCATGGGGCAAGACAGTCGTGAGTGTTGGGAGCACCCGTTGCGCTTTAGTGCCTTCTCGCGTGAACCGTGTGCCCTGAGCGTGTTCGCCGTGTGCAGCCCGCGGCATGGCGAAGAGGCGGACGGACTCTCACTGCTTCGCTCCGGGCTGCCGCAAGGGCTACCCAAATGGACCCAAAGCATCGCTGTTCGCGGCACCGAAAGACGGCGACCTCCGCAAGAAGTGGGAGCGCAACCTTCACAGGAAAGATAAAGCTTTCACCATTTCTTCGGCTGTATGCGAACATCACTTTGAACCGCACTTAGTTCTGCGTGACTATGTGCACGTTATAAACGGCAACGAAGTGCGGATTCCCAGAGGGAAGCCGTCGCTTGCTCCGGACGCGGTACCAACACTGCTTCCAGGCTGCCCATCGTATCTTTCCACCGCAACGCCGCGACAAAGGCCAGAAAGGAAGAGGAAAGCTGTACCAACCACTGAAGCGCAGCAGAAAAAAGCGTGCCAACAAAGCAGGCGCCGATCCTGCTGTGGCGAGGATGATGCTGGAGCCCCAGAGGATGAAGATTCGCCTGCAGCAGACCGTGTTTCATTTTCTATCGACTGTCTCCGGACCATGGAACCTCCTTCCAAGGATTGGTGCCGAATTGAGTTGCAGAGTCTCGAGGCCATTGTGTTTGTCACAACATCTCTCCGAATGAAGAAAAGACTAGAGATGTGGCATGAAAAAGCTGTGTGTTTTACAGCGTTAGGAGGAGAATTTACTGCAAATGTGTATATCCAAGGGGTGTTGTGTGCTGAAAAAACAGTGAATTTTGTGTCTGATGCACGGAATATTTTGCAAGATGCACATGCAAGCTTTGGTTGCAAAGGAGCCATGGACACAGGATTTCAGTCAGACTTCTCGCTCCCTGACAATAAAGCTGCGAGCTGCAACTGCCATCACTGCACACGGTGTCTCCAGCGTACAGTGCCTCGGAACAGTATCAGCAGAAGGTATTTCCCTTTTGCAACCAGTTCCAGCTAAGGTGAACCGAATATGTAAAGTAAGCTTTTTAGGTACAGAGCTAGCCTCTGCGGCGTTGTGTAGCGGCAATGTTGGTGGTCATCAGAAGACGTATGAATCATGGTGACCAGTGAGCGGCTTAAATAACTTCTGATAATTAACTTGTTGACTGTCTGCCTGTTTCATTGGTTCACCTTTGCTGAAACAAATACATTATGTTTTTTTTTTGTATTTGTGTACAGTCACACGATCTTTGCAGACATGTTTGCTAAATTGTGCACCTGCCTTTTTCTTAACTTTCAGGACAGATGTGCATAAAATGCAAGACTCTCCGAAAATCCCTGCTGACTAGAAAATCCTGCGTAAATGCCGCTGGCCCGCTGTGCACCTGTCTACAGGAAAAACCCTTGCTCATCGACTCAAGTTGCTGAGGCGGAAAACAGCACGCCTTAATAGCAGTGCGAACTCTTTAAAGAAGCAGTTAAATGAAATGATGATCAAGAACAAATCTATTGCAGAGGAGCAACTGACCGAAAAGATGGCAGCCCTTTCTTCAAAACAGCGTGAGGCAGCTCTTCATATATTTAAGGCCTCATCACGTAAAAGCACCAGAGGAATGAAGTTTTCAAATGAGTGGGTGCTTGAATGCTTAATTATGAAGATGAAAAGTGCACGATTGTACGAACATTTGAGGAAAGAAAAAATCCTCGTGCTTCCAAGCAAGTCCACACTTTGTAAATATCTGAAACTGTACAGGACTGGATTTGGATTCAGTGAAAAGATTTTTGAGGTGCTGAGCAAGACAACCTCCTCAATGGATAATTTCTCGCGTCACGGTGGCCTAATAGTGGATGAGATGAAACTCTCAGAACACCTTTCCGTGACCACCGCAGGACATTTGGAGGGATTCGTTGACCTTGGTCCCTTCACTTCAGCAGAGGACAAGCATGCTGTCTGTGACCATGGCATGGTCATCATTTTTGTGCCTTTTGTCGGCAAATGGGCTCAAATATTGGGAGCATTTGCCACACGTGGAAACGTAGAAGGCAGTCTTCTGGCCAAGATCATGGTCGAAGCCGTGATTCTAGCAGAAAAAGCTGGGCTCCGAGTGGACTTCATTACGTCAGATGGAGCAACCTGGAACAGAAAAATGTGGACCAAAATGGGCATTGCTGCATCATTGACCGGCACCAGATGCAGTGCTGTCAACTGTACTTCCTCTCGGATTTCCCGCATTTGATCAAATGTCTGCGCAATGGGCTGCTCAAGTGTGACTACCAAGTGCCTGAAGGAAAAGTAAGTTTGTGCAGCTAAAGTAGGCACTGGACTTCTATGCATTTTTAGTTTTCGTAAGAGGGCGATATGTTGAGTGACTATATCGCGTTGCATTTATTTCAGGTTTCTATGCAGGTGGTTCGTAAGGCTCTCAGAGAGGACAGGCACCCGGAATTGTGTCACCTTGCAGGCAATGCCTGGGATCACCAACAGTCACACGAACCCCAACAATTTCGAGAGGATGAGGGTTTCATTGGCATTCCAGCTTTTTGGAAAAAATATCATTGATGGGATGGAGCTCTACAGGACCACGATCGAGGAACGTTTTGGCGACATCACAGCTACATTGAATTTTTTCAAATACGTGCTGCATGTTTGCTCTAATGTAGTGCCTTTTGTTTCTGCTGAATAGCCCTTTCTACTATTAATGCAACATACAGAGTATAACCTTCTCTCATTCCCGTTTGCAGAGTCATTCACGACCTCATCGAGATCCTGACATCACGCTTTCCTTCCGAGGCTCTGCGGCCCGACTCTCCTGCTGTACAGAAACTTAATTCATTCCTAGAGTTTCTGAAGAGCTGGGAAAATTGCACAAAAGGGCAACAAGGATTCCTCAGTAAATCTACAGCAACAGGATTACGAGTGACAATAGGAAGCGTGCTTGCCCTCCTGAAGTACCTATGTGAAGATCTCGGCTATAGGTACCTCATGACTAGAGGCCGGATTTTTAGGCACTAAAAATCGCCTTTTAGGCGCCAAAAATAGGCAGGAAAAACACAGTTTTAGGCCCCCAAAATCGTAAATATAGGCACAATAAATTTTTACAAAAACTTAAATTTTCGAATAAAGACGTGCGCGACCTGGTGTACGACAGGAAAACAAACAAATATTATATTTTATGATGACACAAAGGCGTTAATGGTTTAGCATAGCCATGCAATGGTACCTTTTCGGGCATGGTTTCCAGAACACGGTCTCTTCTTTTATTGTCCAGAATGGTGAGTTAAGTGTCCACCATCGAATAAACACGCTCCTGGGTCTGTTTCTTTTCGGCATGGCTGGGAAGGGCAGCACATGATTCAATAGCCAGACCGCTAAAAGGCCAGACGGGTCTGTTAGCCTCGTATTGGCCTGGTCTAATCAGGCAGGGTGAATTTCTCCTATATGTGTGAACACCATAAAGGGCCCCTTAGCAGGTTTGAGCGTTTCGAGCTAGAAGTGTAATGCATGCACTGCGCTAACGATCACGTCTGCCAAGATTTGCAACGCTACGCTCCCCGGAAGGAGGTGAAATGTCAGACTGAATGCCTCGTGCCCTTTATCTCACGGGCGCGTGCACCAATGTGGGGGGAGGTGAAGTTCAACAAGGAATGGTCCTGCGTACGTCACAGTAGTACGTGATACTGCGAGAATTATTGGAGGCTACATGTGTAATTTGTGCAATCTGTTGCTTGAACAGAAGAATGAAAGTTAATAGAAATATTAAAACATAGAAACATAATGTGTGCGCGTTATTATTTATTTATTTTTCTTCAAATCGAGAGCGATGTGAGACTTCACTGCCTATATTTTGTTCGTGTTCGTGTTCTTGCTGTTCCCGCGTCGTGCCGGCGCCAGCCCTGACAACGCTTAGCATGTTTTTGGTGCATCGTCTCTTGGAGCAGCTCCAGCGGTGCGACGCGCTGTGTCGTGGTAAGGATACAGTATCTATGCCAGCCTCTCCAAACGCAGACGGATCCATCCCCCAGAAACAGGCAGCGAGCGCCGAAACGATACAACACCGCTTGTGCGCACGGCCTGGCTTGGGGATGTCATGTGAACATAGTTTAATCTTGCGTGCGCATGGCGTGTTGATGCGTCTACGTTGTGTGATCTTCCGGCTCCGAGTTTCTCTGATACCGAAGAGGGAAGGGAAGGAATTTGGCTTGCGAGTGGCAAAGGTTTCAACCTCACCTACGGCATCATTTTTTCGCAGCTCGTAATGAACCAATAAAAAAGTTCTTGTGGTACAAAGCTCTTCATTGGGCACGCAAACACTTCCAGTATCTGACTAAAATTTCTCATGTGACCCTGTGAAGCGCCCTTTAAGAAGTAAATTACAAACGAAACAAAAGCCATGTGCACATCTGATTTTTTACCCACTTTCTACTTTCCCCTGACGGCACTCCATGGTTTCGCATTCGTTCTCCATATTCCTGCTGCTGCGCACAGGCACCTCCTGTTTCCTGCCCCCCCACCACGCCCAAGTCTTCAAGGAGGTACTTCAATTCCATGGGAACACTGGACTGGAAAACAGGTGGTAAAAGCTGCCCGCCAGATATTCGGCCAAGGACACCACTCTCCTCTTCCCGCCTTTATTTTCTTTTCCCCATTCCGATGTATACGCTGGGACGTGCTCCCATTTAGGGCTGCAGAACTAGCGCCTTTTCCTCCCCCCCTGCTCTAACCACTCGCGTCATGTCAGTGTGGTGGGGTAAGGTGGTCAGCACGTCCCATTTCACTGCTGCTACCGGTTGCTTCCCGGATGTCTGTTGAACTAGGGAACAAGGTTGTTGCACCCCATAGAGCTCCGAAGCGTCAATTTTGCCCGGTAACATATAATTACGGTCTCCAACTCTACTCGAAAGCAAAATTTGAGGTTAAATAGCGATTATATAGGCGCCAATTTTGAAAATAGGCATTTATGGACACTTATAGACATTTAGGCACAAACCCCAAAAATAGGCATTTATAGGCACTATAAAAACACTATAAAAGCCCTCCTTAACCCCTAATTCATGCTCATTTAACATAGTGGCGCGATAGGAACGCAAGGAAAAAAATAGGCATTTGCCTAAAATCCGGTCTCTACTCATGACGTCTAGATTAAGTCAGGACCCTGTCGAGCGCCTTTTTGGAATTGTACGCCAATCTTCTGGCTGCAACACCCACCCAACACCCCAGCAGTTTATCATCAAAATTAACTGCCTGAGTTTCAGCAACCTAGCACGCTCAGTATCTAGAGGAAATTGCGAGGCAGGTGTTCTCAGTGCTCTTCTGCCTGCAGACGCTGGCCTCCAAGCTAGCCCAAGTACTAAGCAACAACTTATTGACAAACTGCTTGATTCGGGAGACTTGAGTGCAGCAGGAGACCTGCTTACAGAAAGTGCCCCTGACCATTCATCCTGTGCTGTAGCTTTCAGTGACAACAGACTTATTTTCTACATTGCCGGGTATGTTGCCCGAAAGTGCATCTTGAAGTCGGAGTGTGAGGCATGCCTTACTCGTCTCTTGATGACTAAAGAGGCTGCAGAATGCTTGAACCTGGCTACATTCACACGCATGCGAGACAATGGTGGCCTCCTCTACCCGTCAAGTTTGCTGTATACGTTTGTTGTAAATTTGGAAAATGCTTTTACTGAATGATTTAGTCTTTTGGAATTGCATTCTGACAGTGTACTTGATGTCTTAAGTCACATTAAACGAAAGAAGAAGATTGAACTTGGATGTCCGGAACATTCTGAGCAACTCGCAGCTGAAGTTACAGCATTTTATGTCACAACACGGCTGCATTTTTTCACCAGGGCAGCATCAAAAAACGTGAAAGTGCAAAACATCTTAAACTGAGCAGGTGCTAGACACTACTCGCTGCTCCCTAAATAAATGATTCCTGACCTGCCTTTTTGTCTTTTAATTATTCAGCAAGCAGCTGCCTACCATGTGTAGAACGCTGCACTTCACCTTAACTACATACGAAATAACTGCACGATCAATAATTTATCTGGAGAGTGAAGGTGGGCACGAGAGTGTCTTCGGTGGCGGTGGGAGGGTGGGAAACCCCTAGCTAGGTGCTGCGGGCTACCCTGGGAACTAATCAACACTCTCACCGGGTCAAGAATATTTGATTCTCTTGAAGTCTGCTTCCCAAAAAGAGCGTAGGTGCAAGTTTTGCAAAATCTTGGCCCTCAAAAACTGATTTTACATAACGCAGAGTTCGGTTGTAATTGATTTACCAGCACATTCACAACCAGAAAGGTGCAAATAATGAGTAATCGCATGTGTAAGATTGGTCTGTGTAGATAGCACAACCCATAAAACGGAAATCTGCAATTGTTGCGTGAGGAAAACCCGCGGAAACCGTAGGCTGGCGCGCCTTCGTAGTATGAAAAGTTGCGGTGGCGCCATCTCATGGCGTCCATGTGAAAACGGGCCGCGTGTGCCACGGCCGGACTGGAGGAGCGGCACGCGCGCACCGCTCCTCCAGTCCGGCCGTGCGTGTGCGAAGCTGTTCGTGCCACTACATCTCTTCTAGTTCACTATAACTCTAGAGTCGCGCGCTCGCTCCCTCCTTTTACGGCCTGAGCAGCCACCGCGAGTGCAATGGAGCTCTTTCTATACAGTGACGATGGCGCGCTCCGCGTGAGGGCGTCGCGAGCCAAGCCTTCAAAGCGCGTTTCGCCCCATACGCTTCGTATTATAAAGCACCTGTTCCCGGCAACTTTCTCGTGCTAATTAATTTTTTCGCTTATAGGAAGCGGTGAGAGTAGTAGAGGTGCATGTGGGGACAGTCTGGCTTTCTCGGCATTCATGCACTCGGCAAATGAAGACGCACACGCAAGGCTACCAGAATTTTTTTAACCACCTTATATTCAATGAATTCGAAAATGCTTGAGTCCCAGATTTAGGTGCACGTTAAAGAACCCCATGTGGTTGAAATTTCTGGAGCCTCCACTACGGTGTCCGTCATAATCATATTGTAGGTTTGGCACGTTAAACCACAATTATTATTGTCACCTCATTGTGCCGCAAACACATCGGTGAATGCAGATGAGGTGGAGTCACAAAGAAGCATGAGCGAGGAACAGATGGCCATTGTTTTAAGCAGTAAATCCTAACTCTTTGGTTGACAATGGTAGAGAGGGCAAGCAGATGCATATATAACCGAGTGCGTTCTTTTGCTCAGTTTCTACAATGATACGTGATCCTTATGGCGAGCCACTCACTCGTGTGGTTGTTCATGTTGTTGTTTTCCTCTGTGTGGCTCATAGTTAATGCAGGGAATCGGCCGGGTAGTGGGTGCATATTCTCAATATTTTCTGCAGTGTAGCATTCGTAGAAGCTACAGTTCAAAATATTCATCCCAGTTTTCGGAGTTACAGAAAACGAAAAAAAAAACCATTCCCAGGATTTGGAGACATTTGTACGTGGCGCCATCTCTCGGCGGCAGCAACCGCATCCTGCCATAACTGAATGGGAAATAGGCGAAAAAAAAAATCATATCTCTTGAAATAAGCTAGTTATCAAAAACGACTCCGGGATCTATACAGCAGAGACCTACTGGAAGACTGTGGCGAAATTTCACTATCGCACTACAACATCTGTGGCTTCCCTAGACAATTGAACACCCCCATTGGAAATACATGGGACCCATTGTTAAATATTAAACAGTCTGGGAAGCCACGCGGTTTGTAGTGCGACACTGTAATTTTGACAGAATGTTTAATTAAGTCTCTGCTTTGTAGAAGCGGGAGTCCTTTTTGATAACTAGCTTTTTTCATGAGATATGATTTTTTTTCGCCTACTTCCCATTCAGTTACGGCAGGCCGCCGCTGTCACCGACAAGAGAGGGCGCTACGTGCAAATGTCCCCAAATCCTGGTCATGAGGCTTTGTTATAAACTCGTCGATGCTTCCCCGAGCAACAGAAGCGGGAGCATCAGTGCTTTATTTTTCGTCTTTGAATCCATCTTCTTTTTTCTTCTTATTTCTATACTTCAGTGCCTGCTATTTCATGTTATTTTTATCTTGTGTTTTTCTATTTTGAACAGTTTATTATTATTATTATTATTATTATTATTATTATTATTATTATTATTATTATTATTATTATTATTATTATTATTATTATTAGTCCTGCTACGGTGATTTTCACTTATAGATATGTCCGAAACCGTGGCCGTCCCCGTTGACTTTCAACCTTTTGCAGTATTTATTTATTATGATGCCTTCAACAAAAAAGTACAAATTTTATTATTTTCAAGGGCCGCGACGGCCGGCGTGTGTATTTGAAATAAATGTTTTCTAAGTCACTTTTCTACCAAAAAAAATAAGTTTTACGTAATTTTTTCTGCCGATCAGTGATCACGCGGCCGAGCCTTCTGAGCGCAACACACAATCGCACATGCGCTTCAAATACAATATTCAGCCTCCTACTCATTTCTCGACGCTACAGAAAACGAAAAAAAAAAAGTTTTGTTATAACCACGACGATGCTTTCCCGAGCAACATAAACGGGCATGCGCCTCCCCTTCCGAAAGTGGGAATCACCGGGGTTATCCTATATGCTTGCCACCATGTTTCCATCGCATTGGTACCATGGAGTGACTTCAAAAGGGACTACGGCAAGTTCGAAGCCGAGAATTCCCTGTGCGC
>JALIZH010027453.1:0-11735 GCA_030522465.1 Rhipicephalus appendiculatus
ACTTCGGCCAGACGGGAGGCGGCCCCCCACCGCTCCCTCCTGGCCGTCCGGCAGGCCCTCGGAGCGCCAGACAGGCTCGGTCTGACGGTCCCGTCGGGGGAGTCGCCCGCTGCGCGCTAGCGTGCGCCTTGCCGGATATCAATAAAGTTTCACATCCACGGAAATAAAGACTCCATATTCCTCTGTTTGCAAGCCTGCAACGCAGGCGCTAAAAAAGCAGCCTGAGAGCAATTTTCTATGCTGCATTTTAGATGCGAAGCATCTTATGCTCGGGGCTTTCTCCGGCCTTCCCGCATCCGGCGTCCCGTGTCCCGCGTCCGGTCACTTTCATGAAGTAGCGAAGCACCCACTATGCGAACCAGAACACTGTAGTACAATAAGGCTGTCAACCACCATAACAGTCACAAGAGTCATGGCCGAGAGTACCGAGTGACTGCATAGCAACGACAAGTCAGGTGGTGGGTGCAAGCAACGAATAACACGCACTACCGGTGGTGTCTGTCGCCCACCTTCACTCCATTCCTTGATATTGCTTGCATGTGCTTGCGGGGGCTTTGTCCGTCCCTCCTTCCCGCGTCCCACACCCCCCTCTTTCTCCCCTTCTTAGCTCCCCCCTTTCTTTCTTCTAGGAATCCTCTATTCTACGGAGCGGCGCCCGCGTCCCACTCCCGCACAGCGCATGCGCGTCCCCTCCCCCCTCTCTGTCCTCTCCTACGCTCCCCCTTTCTCTCCTCTAGGAATCCCATACTCTACGGAGCGGCGTGCACGACAGGTGGTGCGACAGCTTCATACTCCGCTGGGGGGCGCCACGATAGATCCGCGGTATGAAAATGACGGAACGCACGAGCCTCATTTTCTCTCCTATGCAGCGCCGCGATGAGCGCTCGGGCCGCTGCCGCGAAAAGGGAGCGGTGACGTTTCTCCCGCTCAAGCTCGCCATCTCCCCGCTGCTTCGCATCCACACATGGTTCCCTTTAGCGGGAGATGGGGAGCTTTAGATGCGAAGCATCTTATGCTCGGGGCTATGTCCGTCCCGCGTCCCGTGTCCCGCGTCCGGCCACTTTCATGAAGCATAGGGAAGCACCCACTATGCGAACCAGAACACTGTAGTACAATATAAGGCCGTCAACCACCACTACAGTCAACAGAGTCATGGCCGAGAGCACAGAGAGGCTGCTTAGCAATGGCTAGGCAGGTGGTGTGTGCCGCCCAGGTTGACTCCATTCCTTGATCTTGCTTGCGTGTGTTTGGGGGAGGGCTTAGTCCTCCCTCCTTCCCCGCATCACCACAGCGCATGCGCGTCTCCTCCCTCTCTCTCTCTCACCTCTCCTACGCTCACCCCCTTCCTCTCCTCTAGGAATACTCTACGGAGCGGCGCCCGCGTCCTGCACCCCCAATGCGCATGCGCGTCCCCTCCCCCTCTCTCTCCTCTCCTAAGCTCACCCCCTTTCTCTCCTCTAGGAATCCTCTACTCTACGGAGCGGCCCCCGCGTACCACACCCCGATAGCGGATGCGCGTCCCCTCCCCCCCTATCTCTCCTCACCTACGGTCACACCCTTTCTCTACTGTAGGAATCGTCTACTCCACGGAGCGGCGCCCGCGTCCCACAGCGCATGCGCGTCCTTTCCCCCCTCTCTTGTACGCTCAGCCCCTTTCTCTGCTGTAGGAATCCTCTACTCTACGGAGCGGCGCCCGCGTCCGACATCCCCACAGCGCATGCGCATCCTGTCCCCCCTCTCTCCTACGCTCACGCGCTTTCTCTACTATAGGAATTCTCTACTCTACGGGAGCGGCTCCCGCGTCCCCTCTCTCTCTCCTCTTCAACGGTTCCCCCCGTTCTCTCCTCTAGGAATCCTCTACGTAGCGGCTCGCGACAGGTGGTGCGACAGCTGCATACTCCGCTGGGGGCACCACGGTAGTTCCGTGGTATAAAAATCACGGAGCGCGCCTCACTCTCTCCTGTGCAGCGCCGCGATGAGCGCCCGGGCCACTGCCGCGAAACGAGAGCGGCGACGTTTCTCCCGCTCAAGTTGCTAACCATCTCCCCCGCTGCTTCACATCCACACATGGTTCCCTTTAGCGGGAGATGGGGAAGTTTTTTTGGATGCGAAGCATCTTATGCTCGGGGCTCTGTCCCTCCAGCGTCCCCCGTCCCCCCGTCCCACGTCCGGCCACTTTCATGAAGTAGGGAAGCGCCCATTATGCGAACGAGAACGCTGTACTAATATGAAGGCCGTCAACCCTAACACAGTCATCAGAGTCATGGCCAAGAACACAGAGAGGCTGCTTAGCAGTGGCTAGGCAGGTGGTGTCTGTCGCCCAGGTTGACCCCATTCCTTAATCTTGCTTGCATGTGTTTGGAGGGGGCTTAGTCCGTCCCGCGTCCCACACCACCACAGCGCATGCGCGTGCCGTCCCCCTCTCTCTCCTACGCTCACCCCCTTTCTCTCCTCTAGGAATCGTCTAATCTACGGAGCGGCTCCGGCGTCCCACATCCCCAGAGCGCATGCGCGTCCTCTCCCCCTCTCTCCTCTTGGAATCATCTACTATACGGAGCGGCTCACGCGTCCCACACCTCTACAGCGCATGCACGTCCCCTCTCTCTCCTCTCCTACGGTCCCCCCCCGTCCTTTCCTCTAGGAATCCTCTACGGAATGACAGGTGGTGTGACAGCTGCATACTCCGCTGGGGGCGCCACGGTAGTTCCGCGGTATGAAAATGACGGAGCGCGCGCGCCTTATTCTCTCTCCTGCGCAGGGCCGCGATGAGCGCCCGGACCACTGCCGTGAAATGAGAGCGGCGACTTTCCTCCCGCTCAAGCTAATTATCTCCCCGCTGCTTCGCATCCACACATGGTTCCCTTTAGCGGGAGATGGGGAATTTTTTTTCAATGTGAAGCATTTCTTAGCGGACAGCAGCCCTTTTGAGCGTTTCTATCTACGTATATATCTATCTATGTAGCCTCCTACGTCTGGGTGCTCTCTTGATCACCACCTTAACCTGGGGTAGACCATACTTAGTATGGAAGGATAAGAGGGTTTCACGAATATGTTTTGCAGGTCATGACATGAATAACGTAAAAATCTGGTCGCGTATGTCATCCAACAATTTCCTCCAGACACGTGCGGCACATAACCGTGTTCACGGGTTGCAGTATGTGGGTATGCGCCACAGGTAGTTGACAGTTTATATCTACCCAGGAACGGCGAGAACAGACATTCGTAATTCAAGTGGGAGAGCATTACAAGTAATCTGACATCGACAGCGTTGACCCGGCGAATGCAAAGAATAAATGTCAGGATCCCTGCAGGAATCGAAGCCAAGCAGTCGGCGTCGCAATAAAGTAGTCTACCACAGAGTTACGGCAGGTACCGAATCTGGTTTGGAAAAAGTTCCTATGCAGGCGTAATGTTGGGGAAACGTCAATTGTGGTTGCAGTGCTGGCTATATTATTTGAAATATATTACATATGTACTCCTACGATGCGTTACTTCACGTTAACGTTAATTGTCTACTTAAGTGCCTTTCACAGATGTTCATCTAGGTATCACTAGCCAGGCCTGTAGTCCACGCAAGGACAAGCGATACATATCAGTTTACCGCTTCTGGTCTTGATAACATCTACGTCGCTGGAGGCATCGTTACGCAAATGTAAAGAAACAGTTACACAAAACATAAGCAATCTTCAACGTATGACTGTGCGTACAAAATTTGTACATATCTTTAGCGTCGTTTAGTAACATCTCGCTCAATAAAAGAAATTAGACCACATTCACCTTCCTTCTGAATGCTTTGCACAACATCAATTCCCGTGGTACGAGGGATCTGCAGAATTGATGTTTTCTTTAGCTTTGAGGCTAGTGTTACGAGGTGGATCGACGTTAAGAGCAGTATCTGCACTTGCGTTCCTGGGCTGCCGATATCAGTTTCTTTTGACGATCTTACATTTAGGTTACTAATGTTCTGTCCTCGCCGTCCCGGGGTAGATATATACTGTCAATTATCGCTGGCGCATACCAGCCTACGGTGGCGCGTGGCATACGGCTATATGCCACACCTGTCTGGAACGAAGGCTTCGACGACGTACACGACAGAATTTTCGCTTGATACATGTCGTGACCAGACACTTATATTCCTCAAAATCTCTTACTCTCCCATAACAATTGTGGTCTACATCAAGTTAAAGAGGCGATGGCGAGAGCGTCCAGGCATAGGCGGCTAAACATATATGTAGATACATAGATAGAAACGCTCAAAGTGTATGCAGTTCGCTAAGAAATGATTCGCATTCAATAAGATAGAGAAGTCGATACGCTGGACTAGCAGACGTCACGCAAAGCTTCCTTAGAGTGAGTGTCGCAGGTTCCTTCGAGAGTACGAAGAAAAGCGACGCACGTTACTTAGCTTACTGGCGTGCAAAGGAGACAAATCCATCGAAATGAAAATGAAACTATGACTCCGCATCTATATGATCATAATCAAAGTAAGTTAACTGAGTTTGGAGCTAAGTAGTAATAATAACTGGTGAAAGTCTATAGTGAAAATTATTTAGGCAATATTGAATTAGGTAAAGCTAATTATACGATTGTAATGGAAGTAGAGCAAGTGGCTGCTGATTTATTTGTAACTCTTTTTGGGAAAAGTGATGTTAAGGAAAACTGATGAGTGAGGTGGAATGTGATCGTTGGACGTTAGTATAAATAAAAATTCATAAGTTCATGAAATTCGGCCGCCTGGAAATCGGCCACTAGTGCCATCGACTGATGAGCTGCGGGCTCGCCATATTGGGCAATGGCCACGTCGCTGTGCTGCGACTCGTCCAAAACGCATTGCGGTGGCCGGCTGTAAGCTCGGTTGTACGTCACGCGCTTTGAGTGCACCGGCATGGGCTGTCGGAGTCTTTAGCTAGCATACTTTAGCAATGCTTCGCAAGTATGTGGAAAGTGGTCGTCATTACTGTCGTCTTCCTCGACGCTCGCTAGCAAATAACTTCGCGCAGTTCGTGGCTGTGGTTTCTTTCACTCTACTGCCGCTCGCTCGAGGAACTATGTTAGCATCCTTTTATTCTCTTCTTCTTTCTTGAATCTCTCTCTATCTCTCATTACCGTCAGTTTCCTTGTCACTCCCTCGCAGGAAGTTCGGCGCTGCTAGTGGCAGCAGCCTCGTGTTCGCTCACTCCTCTGTTCGAGATTAGCTGGCGGCAGCAGCGGCTGAAGAGCTTGCTCGAGCTCTATGCCGCTCGCAGAGAACTCGCCGACTTGTTGGCGGCACGGTGTTTGGCGACGCCTCGGTGTGATAGCTGTGGCTGCCGCACTTGAGCTGTTGCGCTATGTGGCTGGAAATGCGTCTTTGATGATGTATGTTATCGCGGTGAAATTATTTGCATACCATATTTTAGACATGAGTTTGCATTTCACGTTGCATGCATTTGCCATGTTCGTCCGTCTTGAGCGTCTCTGTCACGTGTGACTAACTATTTCCAATGTTTTTGTGCTTTGCAGTATACAGCCGTGTTCCACAACACGCACAATGCTGTTTGCGTTGGCGTGTGCAATGCCAGTCATCTATCGCTTCCATTGGAGCAGCTTACCAAAAAACACTGCACGAGATATGACAACGTGGCTGCAGCTGTATTGGTCAATTCACAGAGAATTCACTGAAATAAAGCAGAAATTTCATATGTATAACAAAAAATGAAATATTAGTTTGTCTCCCTTTTGTCACTCGTGGCCGCGTTGACTGTGGAATCAGCGATACGAGCATGGCTAAATAATTTTTGTCGTGTTCTTTTCAACGCAATTTTTTGCTCACCGCGGAAAAACGTACGTGAAAAAAGTATTAAGCCTTGCGGGGAGTGACTACAGAAAATCGTGCATCGGTATTAACGGATTATTTGAACTGGCGATAAAAAATCAATCTGAATGGAGTATCTGAGTGGACCGACCGTCCGTCGGGAAAAGTGCGACTGCGGAGTCCAACGGTTCTCCGGTAAGGTGTACTTGTGAAAACTAAATTGTAGTCCATTGAAGCATGGTCACTCGACACTTTCTGCTGGTCATCAAACGTCTCAGTCACACTATGAGATAGCTATGTGTGCTGCCAACTTTGACCGCTGGACGGCGTCACCGGCGCTAAGAATAAGGAGGTGCTCGTCGAGGTCAGCGAAGGCGGCGGCGTGGTGCATTGGCGCCATGATTTATCGCGAGTGGGTGGTACGTTCTATGCATGTCACGATTTTTAAAATGGACGAATATTTATCTGCAGCTTCACAAACGATGCCGAAACACATGCTGTATGCCACACTATCACTCCCGGCTACATAGGAACCATCGAAAAAGTGTCGTTGTTCGCGTATCCGAGTGTCCTGAAAACCGAAAGAAGTGGAAACGGGTGACACCGCATCATGAAAGATGTATATTCTCTTAGCTCACCGAACATTTGCGCATGGGAAAGACATTTCGATAAGGAGGACATTATTTGTGAAGAAGAGTGCGCAATACAAGCCACTGTTGTTAGATTGCAGCGTGAAAGAGCTGAGCTCAGGGCCGACGCAATTCCTCGATTACTTGTCGAAAAAAAGGTCGGCACCTCGGCAACTGCCACACACGAGACCCCGTCAAGCCTCCTGGGGAATCCTTAGGTGATTCCAGTGCTGTGCAGATGCGCATAGACGGCTCCGACTAATTGGATCCAGTAAAGGAGGGTAAATATTGCAGTTTTACGCGGCTTACTTGTGCATTTGTTAACACACATGTTCGTGTTTTATTACATCTATGATCTTTACAAACTTTTTTCCATCACCTGCATGAGTTTTACTGTATATACAGGGTGTTTCAAGAAATGTGTCCACTATTTTTAAAAAATCAGGAAAATGCGGTATTTGCTCGCTGCCTTCACAATTGCTTTTTCTGTAGCGGCAGGCATCTAAGATGGTTGAAGACATGATTTGGGACAGTAATCAAGAAACTTAAATAATTACCTTTTTAATTAGCGGAGTTAGGTGTTTAAGTTCAATGGGAGTACTGAAGTTCTTCATGCGAAGAACCCACTTCAGCTTTGAGATTTCGAAAAAGTGGTCTCTATTATTTATTGTGGCGTAATGAAATTCAGGCAAATTCAATGGTGAAACCGAAACCCAAGCACAGATGAGTGCAACAAGCAGAATACTAGAATTACGTCACTGCTCAAGGCAACGGTTACAGAGGTGCAGTTCTTCCCCGTTTGTTAACGTATGTGCGTCATGCGTGCTACTTCTGCAAGCGCAGCCCACACGCGCACACCAAGAAGTCTGTTGATGGTTGATATAATAACGTTCACTCATTGTGGACGTCTCAGATGAGTGTGGCAGTTGCGCTCTACCACGTTTCGGTTTCGGTCTCGCCGCTGCATTTGGGAGAACTTCATTACTTCGCAATTATTCTTAGAGGCCGCTTTTCGAAATCTCAAAGCTGAAATGGGTACTTCGCATGAAGGACTTCAATTCTCCCATTGGATTTAACCACTTAACTGCTCTAATTACAAATTTAATTAATTTAACTTTCTTAATTACTGCTCCAAATCATGTCTTCAACCATCTTAAGATGCGTGCCGCTACAGAAAAAAGCAATTGTGAAGACAGTGAGCAAATACCGCATTCTCCTGATTTTTTAAAAATAGTGGACGCATTTCTTGAAACATCCAGTATGTCGTTTTTCCATGGTATCGGTTTTTTATGGCTAGTTTGCATATCAGCGAAAATCTATCCTGGTTCAACTTGTGCCATACTACTATATATTTTAAATACTGGGACATCTGTTTGAGCTTCCAAATTGCTCCCAGTATGGGGCATATTTTGTGAGCGTGTAAAGAGGCATATTTATTTACACTTGTGCACCTGTATGTATGTCTTCGTCAGTTTCTGTCTTGAAAATAAAATGCTTCCAGGCTGCAATGAGTTGTTTGTTATAAAAATGTAAAATATTTGAAGCCTGCTTTTTACTAAGCTGCTAAAAGGTTTGAACAACTCCAAGATCAATCATCCGCCCAGAACCATGTTTGACTTTCGGCCAATTGAAAGGAGCTGTTGTATAGCATGGCTGAGACAATGCATTCAACAATCGCTTGGCACTTTACAGCCTGCCAGGGCTCTTGGACATTTTTAGAAAAAAAGATAACTACAACACGGGGCGCTCCAACAAGCCCGTCCACCCACGTTCAGATGTTTTTATTGCGATATCAATTATGTGGACACTCCCAGCGGATTTCGGAAATAGCCGTCGCCATCATGTCTCAGATACACATTAGTATGTGTATGTAGAAAAAGGCCACAAAGGAAAAGATACCAGAAGGAAAGCTTCCGAAACGCCCGACAGGGGAATCGAACCAGTGAACCCTCGTTCCGCCGGGCGCTGCGATAGAAAAGTCATCCACGCTCCATGCATGCGCCAGCGTATTACCGGCGAGCTCTTACAGCGAAACCTCTTTTCAGATCACAACAAGGGCCGACTCTGGCGCCGTAGTTGTCCGCCGGCGCCGTCGCGGGCGTCCGTAACGACTGTACCGCGAAATAAAAAATGTAAGTAAATAAAAAAATACCCAAAACAGAATGGGAATCGAACCCAGGCTCTCGGCGCGGCAGCCCAGAGAAAAATGCACTTTTTTGCTACTGACAATATGGTCGGGCGTGCTCAAACAAGTCTTTGCCAATGTGTTCTTTCTCTTAAATACCTAAAATCTATATTGAAGCTAAAAACTACATAGCCGAATATCGTCGGTATTCAGGAGTAAAGTTTCTATTTGGCTCATATAGATTGAAATATTTCATTTGGGCTACAATTAGCTTGCAAATTAAGTCTAAACCGATTCGAATATACAATATTTTGCGACATACTTAGCGTTATATGTGTGCTTCCATCAGGCGTAATGGGCGTAAGGGCGTTGAATGTAGACTTGAACGGCCAGTCGTCCTTTCCTGGCATAAGGCGCACTATTCTGGACTGTCGGCAGCGTTCTGTTGTTCTTGACATCTATTGAAGGCCTTGAAGAGTGCCCCAGCTCTACTTCTTCTTCTGAGCTCGTTTTGTGCCGTGCCGTTTCGGATCACTTCTTCTTCAAGGAATAGACCGGTGCGCAATATCTTCATTTCATATCTCTTTTATTTCAAATATACGATCTTGGAGTGAAAGAAGGACATTCTGCTGTCGTGCTAAACTCTAAAAGAAACGCTAACAGGCAAAAAGAAGCAGGAAAGTCGGCCGCTTACTCTTTATATTCGAGTAGTGCCCTACAACATCATGTCCTTCAGTAAAAAAACTAATTGTGCAACGTAAACGTGATAGCAAAGCAACTTGGACACAAATGGAACAGATTGGTGAGACCATGTTGGTTGTTTTGTTCGCGATTGTTGACGCAGCGCTGGTTGAATGAATGTGGCTCAGTTTGATTGATCTCTTGTGGTTTCGAGAGTTTGGGATGCGACGGTGGTTTGGGATGCGACGCGCGAGGCGATAGCGCTGGGCTATTTCGTGATAGGAGGTCAGGGGCTCACTGAAATCCCCGCATTGCTGGCAGTGTGGCTCCGTCGCCTCCTTCTCTCCTAAATTGCGGGACTGCAGCGAGGATCCTCTCCCGCCTGATCTCCTGACCACTCCCTCGCCCCAGGCGTGGGAAAGTGTACTCCGCAATCCGGGCCTCGAGGTACAGCTCCGGGCCATACAATGAGCCGAGGAGGTGGCGGCCAGGCACGGCCTAACCGCCATCCCTCTGTGAAAAATACTGCTTTAGATGCGAAGCATCTTATGCTCAGGGGCTATGTCCGTCCCTCCCGCGTCCCGCGTACGGCCACTTTCATGAAGTAGGGAAGCACCCACTATGCGAACCAGAACACTGTAGTTCAATAAGGCCGTCAACCACCATCACAGTCACAAGAGTCCTGGCCGAGAGCACAGAGTGGCTGCTTAGCAATGGCTTGACAGGTGGTGGGTACAAGCAAAGAATAACACGCACTACTGGTGGTGTCTATCGCCCATATTGACTCCATTCCTTAATCTTGCTTGCATGTGCTTGCGGGGGCTTGTCTGTCCATCCTTCCATCGTCGCGCGTTCCACACCCCCTCTCTCTCCTCTCCTACGCTCCTCCTTTTCTCCCCTCTAGGAATCCTCTACTCTACGAAGCGGCGCCCGCGTCCCACACCCCCCACAGCGCATGCGCGTCCTCTCCCCCTCTCTCTCCTCTGCTACGCTCCCCCCTTTCTCTCCTCTAGGAATCTCTGCTCCACGGAGCGGCGCCCGCGTCCCGTTGACTCCATTGCTTGATCTTGCTTGCATGTGCTTGCGGGGCTTTGTCCGTTCCTCCTACCCGCGTCCCACATCCCCTCCCTCTGCTCTCCTACGCTCCCCGTTTCTATCCTCTAGCAATCCTCTACTCTGCGGAGGTGCGCCCGCGTCCCGTTGACTCCATTCTTGATCTTGCTTGCAATTGCTTGCGGGGGCTTTGTCCGTCCCTCCTTCCGGCGTTCCACACCCCGCAGCGCATGCGCGTCCCCTCCCCCTCTCTCTCTTCTCCTATGGTCCCCCCGTTCTCTCCTCCTGGTATCTTCTACTGTACGGAGCGGCGCGCACGACAGGTGGTGTGACAGCTGCATACTCCGCTCGGGGCGCCACGGTAGTTCCGCGGTATGAAAATGACGGAGCGCACGCGCCTCATTCTCTCTCCTGTACAGCGCCGCGATGAGCGCCCGGGCCGCTGCTGCGAAAGGCGAGTGGCGACGTGTCTCCCGCTCAAGCCAGCCATCCCCGCTGCTTCGCATCCACACATGGTTCCCTTTAGCCGGAGATGGAGAAGTCTTTTCACTTGAATAAAGTTCTTTCTCTCTCTCTCAGTTTGATTGAACCAGATGCAGCATTTGGCTCATTTTTGATTAGAAACTGCCTTTTTCAATTTTCTTTACAATCACCAATCACCATATTTTAATTCCTACTGTTTTAGAAGTTAAAGGTACTTAGGTGCGCTTTACGCTCCTGTCAGCCTAGTATCGGTTTCTGCATATGTCTCTTTAAAAAAAGCCCATATATGGGCAGCATATTTGCGCCGTACACCTAAACCTTAATACACGAGCCTCAAGCATTTTTAACGTCTATCTAAAGTGCGGCAGCCGCGGCCAGAATTTGATAGAACGACTGTTGGGATCAGCACTCAACCACCTGAACCACAAGACCACCGTGGCTGGTATCATTCAAAAGAAAATATATGAAATATTGCCGCAGAGAAGAAAGCGCGTGTAGATGCTCAAAGCGTTTTTCGCAAAGCGGATCGCTTCGTCGAGAACTTTTCTAGGGTAGCCATCGGGCTAAGTTGCTAGGTGCGGTTTCATGACGCGACCGCGTGCTGGGCGGTCACGTTAATGCGTGGAGACACCCGTATCAAGAATGGTAGTTGACACCAGACGATTTCCTGTTGCAAGTTTTTTATTTGGCAAAATACGCAACTATTATTTTACCATAAAACAGCAAGACTAGCACACTACATCGCACATTACAGGAGCCTTATTGGCATATCAGTCCTATTTACAATTCAAGATTGTTGCATCATCCGGTGTCGGTCAATCCTTTTCGCTGGCGGTCAACCAATGTCATAAATTTACAGCGCCGCGAACAACTCTCCAATGGTCATGTGCACTGCAGTATGCGTGTTTGAAAAATGCGCCACACTTTCAAGTCTATGGCCTACCAGGGGCTGTCACCCCGTGCAGTTTCA
>JALIZH010027454.1:0-28534 GCA_030522465.1 Rhipicephalus appendiculatus
CTTGAATGTATGACTGCCTGCCCTCAGAGTAAGTATACTCTTAAAATATAAATTTAACGGCATGTTTCGAAGTGTTGCTAGGAAGGAACGCATATCACTTCTTATTTTTGTTACGATTAGCACAATTCTGAAAATTGCGCAGGTGTTAGTAATTTGTCCTTTCCATACTAGTTTTGGTGACATATGCCAGACGATGTATACATACATGGCACCTGCTCTCGAGTAGTCGTATGCAAGGAGTAACGTTAAAAGAATGGCCCTTCATTTATTAAAAAAGACTAAATGTCTGAGTTCTCTACCTCGCGGCAAATCCCGGAGTTATGTCAGAAAAGATCGAACTGTTTCCGAGTAGATAAGAAGGGGAGCATTAGTTAGTCTAATGTAAAAGCAGGTAGCAAAGCACACTGATTAAGTGGCAGAGGGCAATATAGCTGAATGCATTAGCAAGTTCTAGGTAAGTGCATTAGGTTAAAAGGTTATTATGCACGTTAAATTCAGGTAGCGAAATTGTGTGCTCCTTCATATTAGAACATAATTGCATTTCATTTCATCGCGAGATTTCGTACTAATGGTCCGCAATATTTCCGTCAAGGCGTTTAAATACTGCAGTGGCATTTTCTGCTTTTTATCAAAGTGCCACATCTTCTACTGATAAACGTTCTGCGCGAACCTAACATGTTATAGCTATAGAAGGCGGTCGCATATCCTTAGGGTGTTATTTCCACATACAGAAAATCATGAGGTTTTCCCTTAGGCCTGTGGTTTCTGTAAACATGGGGTCAATAGACTTGATAAACGCCATTATTTAGCATAATCTTAGCAGTAAAAACAGGTGACGAAACCTTTCGAACGCTGACACTTTCTTGATCAGACAGTGCAGTTTGGCTATTGCTGTGCAGCGATATATGTTTGAGGAGGCTATCTATAGTTCCTTTCATCATATTTTTTTGGTATAAAAATAAATATAGTGAGAGAAGGTAGAGGGCTGGTCAAAAGTTCCCAGGACACTATCCAATGCATTCCTATGGAAGCGTGGCCTGGGAACTTTTGATCCCCCTGTACATCAAGACACTAGTATTTGTATTTAAAAGAAGGCATCGCAACGCAAGGATTTTACAGGCAGTCTTTAAAAAAAAACCGCCAGGCCTTCGCGGAACTCGCAGCACAGCCACAGCGAAAGCTGGGAGGGCGGCCTTTCTAGAGCCTTTTTTTAAACATTCTTGGGGCAACTACAACAACCGCACTTGCGTGGTGCCCACTACGCCATAAATCATCATAATTTTGGTGTAGTGGGGAAGCGTCTACTATGCCATTATTCGTCATTCTTCAGAAAAGCGCGGTACCCGCTACACTCTTGTAACGCATTATATGCACTTTGTTGATGCTGTGGCTGACGACGATGAAGAATTTTGCCTGAGGCTTTTGTAATGGGTTGGAGCATTGAACGACCCACTCATTACGCAATTCGATTTGTGTGACGCCTGCTTCTTACTTTACTGTTCTAAAACGCTTAATAACACACGTTAACGCGATTCCTTACACGACGTGAAGCCTGCATAGGGTCAGTTTGAACTGCACTGCACTTTCAAGCAGCGGCGTAGCGCAGTGGTAGAGAGCTGAGCTGCCACGCAGAAGACCCGTGTTCGATTCCCATTCCGTCGCAGGTGTTTTTTTATTTATTTAGTTTTTTCTTATTTCGTGCGATATTGGTTACCGACACCGGCGGGGGCGGCGGCGGCGGCGGACAACTACGGCGCAGAAACGACCCTTGTTGTGATCTCATAACAGCTTTCGCTGGGTTACCGACACCGGCGGGGGCGGCGGCGGCGGCGGACAACTACGGCGCAGAAACGACCCTTGTTGTGATCTCATAACAGCTTTCGCTGCAAAATAATCCATAGGACGAGGGCTGCGCCCCTTAGCTCTTTGGGATAAATGCGCTGTTTTCACGCGAGTGCTGAACGACACTACTTTTACAGCGAAAGCTGTTATGAGATCACAAGGGTCGTTTTTGCGCCGTAGTTGTCCGCCGCCGCCGCCGGTGTCCGTAACCAATATCGCACGAAATGAGAAAAAAACTAAATAAATAAACAACAAATATGACAGATTGGGAATCGAACCCGGGTCCTCTGCGTGGCAGCCCAGCACTCTACCACTGAGCTACGCCACTGCTTGAAAGTGCGGTGCAAACTGATCCTTGCAGGCTTCATGTCGGGTAAGAAATCGCGTTAACGTGTGTTGTAAAGCATTTTAAAACAGTAAAGTAACAACCAGGCGTCACACAATAGATTTGCGTAACGAGTGGGTCGTTCAATGCTCCAACCCATTACAAAATGGCATAATTCTTCATCGTCGTCAGCCACAGAATCAACAAAGTGCACATAATGCGTTACAAGTGCGTAGCGGGTACCGCGCTTTTCCAAAGAATGAAGAATGTTGGCATAGTAGACGCTTCCCCACTACACAAAAATTATGATGATCTATGGCGTAGTGGGTACCATGTAAGTGCGCTTGTAGTAGTTGCCCCAACAGTGTTTAAAAAAGGCTCTAGAAGGGCCGCTCTTCCAGCTTTTGCTGTGACTGTGCTGCGCGTTCCGCGCAGGCCTGGCAGTTTTTTTTTTCTTGCGCAGCACTTACGGTTCTCCTGCCGCATTCCGGTTTATGTGCTTCAAAACAAAAATATGCGAAACATAAAATCTGTCGTCTCGTTCACATGATATATACAATATTTAGCATGGAAGGCAACAACGAATATTAGGGATATTTCATCGATAACATGACATGCTCGTCTGTGAGGTCTTGATTGAAATAAAAAAGATTACATGTAGCGGACACCCGAATTGACGAGGTGGATTTGAACCAGGGAAGTGAACGGAAAGAAATAAAAACAATAATAGAGCGCAAGACATTTTTTTTGAACAAAGAAAAAAATGACACACGAAAGGAAAGCTGAAATATAAAGGCACAGCGAAAATTTCAACAAGTATGTTTGACACTATAATAATGAGAGCTAACAGACTATGATGCCAAGTAAAGTATAGGGGATGTTATAAGAAGTAATTTTAATGAAAATGTGAAGAAAAGTGGACGAAAATATAACTTGCCACTAGCAGGGACCCAACCTGAAATCTTCAAATGCTCGTCCGATGCTCTACCACTGAGCAACAGTGGCGGTCTTCCCCTCCGTCCACTTCATAGGGTATATATGTGCATTTAAACGTGGGAGCGTCAGTGAGTGCCGCCAGTTGCCATTACGGCGAGTGTGGAACACTTTTTTTGCGTGTTGGCGCCACGTAGCACGTGATCTTATTACGAGCTGGCAGCTGACTAATATTCCCTCGCATACTGCCTGAAGGCATCAAGTCTGACAGAACGAGACCCTCGCTATGAATGAAGGAAAGCAGTGTAAATTTAAAAGCTCGTTTGCTTTGTTAGACACAGTATAAATGAGAACTTACCGACAATGGTGCCAAGGAAAGTATTGGGGATGTTATTAGAAGTGATTTTAATGTAAATGTGAAGAAAGAAAACAAGTATGTTTATGTCACACCCCCATTCCGTACTCGAGCCACACCAGACACCTAACTTGAACATTATGGTCACCTCGATTTATTTTTGTTGCGTAAAGTACGGGTAGATTTATGAAACCACATTGCATATCCACATTCATACGCTTCACACCAAAGCACATTTATACACTTCGTATTAGATGTAGAAAAGAGGGTAGGTGAGCGGCATGTGAGCGCATTTTAGGGGCGAAGCTCCTTAGGGTGTGGGTCTGTCCCTCGTCTGTAATATGCAGTAGTAGGTAGCGACCGTAGGTAGGTCATATGTGGTGATGTCACATATGGCACCACTACCGTGCCATATGTGACATCACCACTTTCCCTGCATTTCACCGATCACAAAGCGGTGATAATGAAGGGACCACGTAAACCAACAGTACAATAAAGGTTTTAATATATACACGGTGTTTCACACTCTTTATATGATGTACTGGGCGAATTTCACGGAAGAGTTTCACGGTTTACCGATGATTCCCTCCGGAGCTTCACCCCACTCATCATCATTCACCCCGTGGATATGCTGTGATTTTTTTTTATATATTTCTTTTGCAGAGCCCGGTAAAAAAGGGAAAGGAAGAAAACGGGGCAACTGCAGATATTGGCTGCTGTATGGTGGACGCTGTCAACACAGCTGGATGGAATTCAGGAAAAACAAGCGAGGAATAAGGCGTCGACTGCTATTCTACACTGGTTGTAGGGCGGACTGGGGAATTTTATACGTATACGATTTTCTTCGAAAAAAATGCCATGGTGAGTAAAGATAGTGCATTCCTTTATCTGCATTGAAATGCAAGTTGTCTGAGAAATTCCTCTTTGTGCTGTTTGCTGTGCGCGAGTAGTTTCTTCAAGATAAACTGCCGATTAACTGCCTTATTTTGATGAACAGCCTTATTTATTATTTGTACTACAGCGTTTCCGTTGGCGTAAGAAATTTTTAATGAGGACGCTGCGTGTTCTAATGCAAATTTTAGTGATCAATAGTTACTAGGTTTGCTATTACGGGCACCGACTGCTCCTAAGGAAAGACATACTTTCTCCGCATGTTAAAGCAAAACATGGCTTTCATGTTTCGCTTTCATGAAATATTTTGTGCTTTGTCAAAATGAATTCTTACGCTTGGGTTATCATAAAAAGAAAGTTAGCCACGAAGATTAACATGACCGGCGTCTGGTTTTATGTTTTGAAAGGTCAGAGGAGATTGAAAGAAGCTCTATGTATTTGCATAACTTTTACGGCTATGCTCGTTGGCAGTGATTGAGCGCCCGTGGGTACACAGTCACTTCTCCTAAGCGGCTAACCACTTTAAGCACGAGTGAAAGAAGATTCACAACGATACTGTTCCCGAGCAGTAAAACGCGCATAATTGGGTAACTGTGCTGCCGCTCGCCTGAGTCAAGCAAAAATATAAAAGTCAGAAAAAAAGGAAAGGCTTGTGATATTACACGTAACTGGGAAGAGATCGCTTCAAAATATGGCCTAACCTAAATATAAATCAAGGTCTTCCGCGTGTAGCATCATGCGTTTTCAACTTCTTCTAGGAGCCAGTGGCATTAAAACAAAATATTCTATATACAGTTACTGTTTTCAAAGTATATCCCTTCGCAGAAAAGCGCGTTTCTGTAAATTTCACGCCGTACACGTGGCAACCGAGTTCACACGTAATTAATTGGAGGTGCCGATAAATATACCCCTTATTCTGGCCATGCCGCCGAATTCTCCGTGCTTTGCCAATGTTGGAATATTCCCTTTGTCTTGCTTCCAATGAGTTAATCGGGGTGCTATTCAGTGTGGAACTTCCAAATTGTGTTATTTTTTTATGTTTTCAGTGTGTAGATATTTGAACACTAACACTTTTATATTTAGATCGTACGCACGTTTCAAACGCGGATAACGTATATTCTGCTCGCGCGTGATTATTGTTGGCTTACCTGCGTGACTTCATCGGTGAAAAGTTAGGCATCGTGTTACGCTCTGTGCAACACTCTACTGGGCGACAACTTGACATTGGAGCAAAGGCAATGCAGGCGGGGCTTTCACACATTCGCGTAGCTCCGCAAAAGATACGGCAGCTTCCGGCTGATTTCGCTTTCGTTCGCTCGCATTGCCAATGCGTTTAGAAAATTATATACAGGAAAATGTGAATGGGAGAAACATTTGGATGGTTTAGTGTGCATTTTAGTGCCGTATTACCAGTATATTGTCACGTGGTCGTGACGTCGACGAAGGCAGAAGTCGGTAGGTCCAAAATGAAACTGTTTATTAGGCCGAACTTGTGGCCGGTAAACAGAAAGTCAGATTACAGCAATACACACTGCACTGATAGCGGCGAACAGAGCGTCGGCCGTCGATGAACTGAACATCGTTGGAACGTGCCGGCTTTTATAACTCAAGCGTCGAACATTCTTGTCTTATCTCTGGTCGTCGCGCAAGCTCTCGAATAATCTTGGGTGTTCGCGTCTTGCGCGCAATCTTAACAAAATGATCTACTAGAATCGTGAACCTTCTCGAACACTGCAGGCGCGGTTTGTTCACAGTCTTTGTGGGCGTAAACCGAATACAGTAAAAGAAACGCGCGTGGCAATGTCCCCCTCTGAAAAGGCATCGTCCCGATGCTGAGAACAGAACACATGGTAAAAATACATGCAACAATAGAACACATGGTAAAAATACATGCAACAATAAATAGCGACAATAAATCAAGAAAGTTCAGTAAACAATACGCACAAGAAAGTCCAATGAAAGAAAAAAGAAGTACAGTCCTCAGGTTCACTACCGCGCGTAAAACGGCTTGAGGCGCACGACATGGACGACTTCAGGTCGCGCACGGCGCCGTTGAGAGTTCGAAATGCCGTCGGGGACAACCTCGTAGTCGAGTGTGCCGAGACGACGAAGCACCCTGTACGGTCCGAAGTATCGTCGCAGAAGTTTTTCACTCAGTCCACGTCGTCGTATCGGCGTCCACACCCAAACGCGGTCGCCGGGCTGGTATTCCACGAACCGTCGTCGAAGGTTGTAGCGGCGGCTGTCAGTCGTCTGCTGATTCTTGATCCGCAGGCGGGCGAGCTGTCGTGCTTCTTCGGCGCGCTGTAGGTAGGCGGTTACGTCGATGTTTTCCTCGTCGGTCATGTTTGGTAACATGGCGTCGAGCGTCGTTGCCGGACTCCGTCCGTAGACCAACTTGTATGGCGTGATCTGCGTCGTTTCTTGCACGGCCGTGTTGTATGCGAAGGTCACGTACGGAAGGATGGCGTCCCACGTTTTGTGTTCGACGTCGACGTACATGGCCAGCATGTCGGCGATGGTCTTATTTAGACGCTCGGTCAGGCCGTTGGTCTGTGGGTGGTAGGCGGTGGTCCGGCGGTGACTTGTTTGGCTGTACCTCAGGATCGCCTGAGTTAGGTCCGCAGTAAAGGCCGTACCTCTGTCGGTAATGAGGACCTCTGGGGCGCCATGACGCAGTACGATGTTATCGACGAAGAACTTTGCTACCTCGGCGGCACTGCCCTTGGGCAGGGCCTTTGTCTCGGCGTAGCGGGTGAGGTAGTCAGTAGCTACGACGATCCATTTGTTTCCGGAATTCGACGTCGGGAACGGCCCCAGTAAGTCCATGCCGATTTGTTGGAACGGCCGGTTAGGTGGCTCGATGGGCTGCAGCAGTCCGGCTGGCCTAGTCGGTGGTGTCTTCCGTCGCTGACAATCTCGGCAAGTCCTCACGTAGTGAGTGACGTCGGCAGTGAGGCGAGGCCAGTAGTACTTTTCTTGTATCCTTGCCAGCGTACGGGAAAATCCAAGGTGTCCAGCCGTCGGGTCGTCATGCAAAGCTAGCAGAACTTCTGGACGTAATGCCGAAGGTACTACGAGGAGGGAGTCGGCCCGAAGTGGCGAGAAGTTTTTCTTTAGAAGAACGCCGTTGCGTATGAAAAACGACTCCAGTCCTCGTCTGAATACCTTTGGAGCCACAGTGGCTTTGCCCTCGATGTATTCCATAAGGCCCTTAAGTTCCGGATCGGCGCGCTGTCGCTCGGCGAAGTCGTCGGAACTTATGGTTCCCAGGAAGCCGTCATCATCCTGGTCGTCCAGCGGCGGTGGGTCGACGGGGGGAACGAGACAGGCAATCGGCGTCAGAGGGTTTTCTTCCGGACTTGTAAATGACGGTAATGTCGGTAATGACGACCACGTGACATCTGGTGGAGGTGCTGCTTCGTTCATGTACCGGACACCCCCGTCAAGTCGTGAACCCAGCCCCAGTCGTGAAGGAGACGTCGACGCCAACCACGACCAGCGAGTTAGCCGTAGGCAACAAGGTCTACAGCCGGAGTACGGCCCTCTACCCGACAAGATTCGCAAGACCAAGACCATGACCACGACAGCGGCAACGATGACAGCCCCTGCGCCACCTCCCGCGATCGTGATGCAGCCGCCAAGGGAGCCACCGACTTTCCGGGGATCATCACTTGAAGACCCAGAAAGCTGGCTGGAGACCTACGAACGAGTCGCTGCCTTCAACAGCTGGGACACCGAAGAAAAACTCCGCCACGTCTACTTCTACCTAGAAGACGCGGCGAGGACGTGGTTCGAGAACAGAGAATCGGCGCTACAAACCTGGGATATCTTTCGGACGACGTTCCTAGGCACCTTCACGAGCGTCGTCCGCAAGGAACGTGCTGCAACTATCCTGGAGACACGCGTGCAGCTTCCTAACGAAAACATTTCGATCTACACGGAGGAGATGACCCGCTTGTTTCGCCACGCCGACCCCAACATGACCGAAGAGAAGAAAGTGAGCTTCCTTATGAGGGGTGTGAAGCAAGAACTCTTCGCCGGATTGATCAGGAACCCGCCGAAGACGGTCGCCGAATTCGCATCCGAAGCCTCGACCATCGAGAAAAACGCTCGAGATGCGGACACGGCAATACAACCGCAGCTTCTCGGCTACAAGCTACGCGGACGTCCAAGTGCTAGGAACCGCCGACCTGCGTGAGACGATCCGAGCGATCGTGCAAGAGGAGCTGCGAAAAATTCTACCTTCAGCGCAGCATCAGGTGCATTCCATCGCTGACGTCGTACGCCAGGAGATCCAGCAATCACTGGGCGTTCCGCAGCCTCCAGAGCCGCAGCTGCAAGCCATGAGCTACGCTGCTGCAGCCCGACGTAGTGCACCTCCCCTACGCCCCCGTCAGGACGCCGCACAGCCGCGCTACCGTCGCGAGACGCCGCCGCCGCCACCACCGCCGCCATCTCACCAACCTGTCAGCCAGCGCTACACGCGCAGGAAGACCGACATCTGGCGTGCCCCCGACCACCGCCCACTATGCTACCACTGCGGAGAAGCCGGCCACACTTACCGCCGATGCCAGTACCGCCAGATGGGACTGCGTGGTTTCGCCATCGACGCGCCGCGTCCACAGCGGGGTGAAAGACCACGCGACATCGCCGACTACCCCGCACCTCCACCAGATGTCACGTGGTCGTGACGTCGACGAAGGCAGAAGTCGGTAGGTCCAAAATGAAACTGTTTAATAGGCCGAACTTGTGGCCGGTAAACAGAAAGTCAGATTACAGCAATACACACTGCACTGATAGCGGCGAACAGAGCGTCGGCCGTCGATGAACTGAACATCGTTGGAACGTGCCGGCTTTTATAACTCAAGCGTCGAACATTCTTGTCTTATCTCTGGTCGTCGCGCAAGCTCTCGAATAATCTTGGGTGTTCGCGTATTGCGCGCAATCTTAACAAAATGATCTACTAGAATCGTGAACCTTCTCGAACACTGCAGGCGCGGTTTGTTCACAGTCTTTGTGGGCGTAAACCGAATACAGTAAAAGAAACGCGCGTGGCAATATTGTTCTTGCGTACGCATACTGACCTACCACGTAATGGACGCTATGTTTACTTCGGAAAACGGGCGTGGCGAAAAAGGCGGTGCTGTCTGAGCAATGAAAAGACAAGGAAGGCACTCTTGGAAAGCAAACTACAATTGTATTTTACCTACGACTTTCCGCAGGTGTTTGTCTCTCATAATAAATAAAGGAGCATTTATTTCAGCAAGGTAAAATGAGAAGTCGGTAAAGTTCAATGCTATATTTTGGCGTGGTAGCAGGCATGCGCTTCGCTTCTGTAGCTTCCGCAGTGCTGTCAACAAAAGTCGTCGCGGAGTATAGAAGACGGAAGGCGCCTGCACAATCGGTAATACATGAAGGCATAGAATCGAGAACTAGACTTCTCGCACGAAATTACGAGCCACAGTGTGACATTAAATTGCGTTGGCGCTCTGAGTTGATTTCATTGTTCCGCCGCCCTCCACTTTTCCCTAGTAGCATTCTGCACCACACATGGTCTCTGAAGTCTCCAGTCATGATGCATTAGGACAGTCTTTAAATCCGAAAATCGAGAACCATCTTGTCACAGCGAAAATTATTGGTGGCACATAAAAGCCACTGACCACGCCCACACACGCTAGACGCGTAAACTAAACATTATATCAGCCCAGCCTCCATAAGCAGAAATGATTCTGCAAATAAGCAGCATTAGAGTGGTTCAGCATGCTTTTGCCGCTATTGGGTGCACGTGAAATAATAAGCGCGGTGTTATACATCGTTGCCCTTTCCCTCCACTCTCCGATTGAGCTCCGCCGCCCTTTCTCAACACCAGGCCTCCCGTCTTCTGTCCTCTTTTGTTCTTGGTACGTTACAGGTCGAGCTTGAATCGCTGCGATCTGAGACTTTGCCCTGAAAACTAGCGCTTCATTTGCGCGTCGCTCCACTCCATCTTCGCTTTACTTCTTCCTCGTTAGGCAGCCTCTTCTACCTGCTAATGTCTTAATCGGTGGCGCACCAGAAGAAGAAGGCCAGTTTGCCATTCAGAAAGTACAACAAACACGAAAAAAAACGTTTAGAGTGAATACGGCTCTTAAGTGGTTGTATATTAGGGAAAACAGATTTGCATGAAGCCCCTCTCCCCCCGCTCCGATTTCTCTTTCTTTCTTTTGCGTACGCCAAACAACCAACAGCTTGACGTCATTCCGGTATCCTTGTACAAAATTTAAAGTGCATCACATTCAAAACCCGTTACTTAGAAAATTAAAGTATATAAAAATGTACGTAATGCCGCAATTGATTCCCATAAATTACATTACTGAAATGTATTAGGCAATAAGTCTACTTTAAATAAATAATTGTTCGCTGCAGTGTTCAGAATAAAATCTAGTGCATTCCAACCAAACTTCCAAGTCCTGTAAGTCAGTCGGATTATCAAACGACAATACTTTTCTACAGTGAAACACAGACCCTGTACACTGGCCGCATTTAATTGAAACACCAGGTAGAGCCCATTGTTATATTTATTTTATAAGCGTGTTTATTTACAACATCCAGGAAAGCAAGATATTGCCAATACACCCTACAGCGTCACTCGCTGCCGGACTACTTGTCTGGTTTTTGTTCTGTGCCTATTAGAACCTCTTTTTCCTCCGCATCATCATCATCCGCCTGACTGCGACCAGTGCACGGCAAATACCTCGCTCATTCCTGCTAGCACGCAATGTTGCCACAAATGTTGAAGCAACTTTTTCAGTGTTGCGGCAACACTGTGTCAATAATTGGTGCTACTGGGGATATGTACCGCCAATCAACTCTTTCCACTGCTTGTTGCTGCCACCTTTCACCCGCAAACCTCCTAATATCATCTGGCCACCTGTTTTTCTGTCCCGCCCTCTCATCTTTACCTTCTCTTGGAATCCTATTTGTTGCGCTTAATGATCAGCGGTTATCTTGCTTACGTGCTTCTTCGCAAGTAACAGGTAAACATTCATTTTGGTTTAACAATACTGAGCTAAGGCCTTTATTTCGGCTTCCTGAAGACGAACAAAACTTATTCAGCAGTGAAAACCGAGGCTATCGTGGCGATGATCAAACATAATTCATTTTTATTGTGAAATGCCCCATACAACGGGAGCACGACGCAAGAAACAGGCTGTCGTGTATAAGTTTCACGCATGCCTCTGTATAACCATTTTTCAAATTTTGACCTTCTTCAATGACCAAGGTTTTTCATCCTGTAAGATAACTTTTAATGTTGTTTTTCTTCTAGCTGTGAAGGTTCGTCCGAATGGAGAAGTTTTGAACGAAGATAATGAATTGCCCGGAGAGACGCCTACCAAAGGACAGAGGCCTATTCCACCAGTTCAGGAATATCAACAAAAGCTCCCTCAACAAACCATACAGTCGGTGAATGAGTGGGATAATCAGCAGATCTTGTAACGTGGAATAAACGGCCCATATTTTATTGTGTGCCATTCTTGCAATGTACCTGATGCCACGTAGGTTACTCCTACTACAGTTACCGCACGCTTCGTTCTGTTGAGGACAGTGTATTTCGCCATAGAATTTTATCCTAATATCAGGGTGTCATGCAACTTTATTCATTTTTTTATACTCGTGCATACTGTATTGATAGGGCATAACCATTCACTTAAACTACACACCAATTATTCTTCTGTACAAGGTCCCTCAATGGGCCTATTATATACCGAGAAGGAAATGAGGGTTGGCTGAAAGAAGATTCAATAAATATCGAGCGAGAGTATTTGTTAAACTATATTTTTCGTAAGCAAACAAAATTATAACTCTATTGGAAATAATAAAGACACAATGATGGAATCATTGTACTCGTCGTAACAAACCACAAGCCACAGTGGTTTGTGGTTAGGGTACTCGATTTCCGACCTGAAGGGCACGGGATCAAATCGCGGCCACGTTGTCCGCATTCTCTAAGGTTTCAAAAATGCTTGAAGCCCGTTTACTTATAGTTACGTGCATGCTAAACAACGCCAGGTGGACAAAATTTCTTGAATTCTCTGCTACGGCGTTTCTCATAATCGTATTGTAGTTTAGGGACGTTGAAGCACCAGCAATCAATATTATCGTCACAACCACTTTTTATTTCTTCTGTGCGCTGTCTTGTATTTGGGCTCGTTCTGCTCAGAGTTATGCTTCCCGAACTGCAAAGTAAGATGGATGTTGGTCAACTTTCCGTAACCACTTCACTGAAAAGCAGCCGCAAATAACGCCAAATGATTTGACTAAATGGCCTCCCACACTGTTAGACTGGTATAAGCAACGCCAGTAACGCGCCTGGAGATGTTTATTGTCTCATGCTTTTCAGACAGCATATCGCCTTTCGTGTTTTCTAACATCCAACTGTTCTAATCGCGGTACATACACAGCTTCTCGTAAGAGCATCACATAATATACCCATGCCACAGAGCGCCTAACTAATGTATGTGATTAAAACCACTTTCCCGATGACGTACACTGCTAATCACGTGGTCTAAGAAGACGACTGTAGACGCTGTACGCGTAACACCATTCAACAGATATTACTTCAGCTGAAGCGGCGCTTCAAAGAAATATTAAGGCAGCTGCGCACTAGGACTGCCACGACTAAAGAAAGTGCGGGGCTGGGCAGCCTTCTTTGCTTCTCTTCAGATTTCTCTTTCTTTCCTCCTCCCTTTCTTTCTTTTTTTCTTCTTTTTCGTCTTTTTGTGTTTCTTTCTCTTTCTTTATCTTTATTTCTTTCTCTCTCTCGATATATTTCTTTCTTTTTTTTCGCGCTGTCTATTGTTAATGCGGTAGCAGTTATATGGACAGTGTCGATGGGTGTTTGCCGTCGCCATTGCCGTCGCCATCATGTCGCGTATAAATTCCAAATTGATAAGATCCCCCCAGCGCCTTGCACGTTCGGTAATAGCGCGAGCGGGGGGTGATGAACGCGGCTGAAGCAGAGATCAAACAAGCCGGCCCATCTCCGTCACTCCGAGGCGCATGTGATAAGATCCCGCCGCCTGTTAGACCAGCTGTCGAATGCTCAAGGGATTTTTGATCCGTAAAATACATTGTGGGAGACGCAGAAAATTCTAGAGCGTCAATGAAATGGCAGGCGCTTCATGCTAAAGTTGAACCGTATATATATATATCAAGTAACATCAGAGTACGCTCCAGCGAACAGCTATCATGACGAGAACGTAGAACAATGGCCTAAGGATACAGAATTAGCAATGCAAAAGGAACCGACGAGGACTAGCGCTGTCCTCGTCGGTTCGTTTGTCCTTGTCATTCTCACGCGCTGTTCACGTCGTCCTAATACACTATCGTCATAAGAAACTTCAATGCGAAAGTAGGAAGAAAAGTGAAAGCGAGAAGCAATCCGACATTTGTAATATAAAGTCTAGGAATAACAGATGGAAAATGTAGGTTGAATTCTCAGAACGAACGCGTCTCCGCACGATGAAGCGCACAATGAACAACTTTTTTAGAAGGCAATGACATAGGAGTTGGACAGGGAAAATACTTTACGCAAACACAACGAACGAAATAGAATTCCTAATGCCCAGGGGTACAAGCATAATACAGGATATATAATTACTAGGTAAGGTAAAAGCCGGAGCCATGGGTTGCAGAGGACCCAGATAACACACAGCCTTAAGAGAGGAAAAAATAATTCTTCGCTACAAAGCAGGCAAACTTATGGGTAATCAGGTTAAAACCAGATCGTTGTTTGTGCGGTGTGGTATTGAGTGTATGCGTGCGTGCATGTGTGCGTGAATGATGAAGTGATATGCTCCACCTTGGCGCTTTAGTCTGAATAGGAGGATGGCAATTGAGAAAACAAGTAAAATGCAATGGAAACACACAAAATGAAGATATACATGATGCGAACGAAGCCTTTCTCGAAGCAATTTCTTACACAGCATTTTAATTTAGAGGTAGAGCACCAAGGCAAGAAATAAGCCAGCTCTCTCATTATACAGAAGACTGCATGAAATACGTCAACAGGTTAACGTAACTACATCGAGAGAAAAACCAAATTAATCCAGAAGACAAATAGACACGTAAAGATTGGGGGCCGATAATTGTCCTTTAAATTGTAGTTTAGTAATAATCACGAAAATTGAATTAAATTATAGTGGAAAAAATTCACAGTTCCTGTAAATGATCCCGTGGGCAAAAAAAATGATTTTTTTGTCCACTTCAAGGCCATGCAGTTTGCGTCATTATTTCAACATTACAGTTAAAAAGGCAACAGTTGATGGCCCCCTCTGCTTTCCTTGTCCTTTTCGCATGTTTGCGAGTACTGTGTGAATAATCGTCAACACCAATATCTCACACAATCAGTGCCCTACGTAGTACGTTTTGATATTGTATATATGGAAGATGAGTTACAAGTGGTTACACTCATGTAAGGACAATTTTATTGAAAGACAACACTCGCTCGATATTAGGGGCGAAGCTCCTTAGGGTCTGGGTCTGTCCCTCCTCTGTAGTAGTAGTTGTAGTTGGTAGGTAGCCACGTATAGTGGAATGTACCCGCTCCACGTGATAAAGATGACAATGACGCAGTATAGTGGAATGTACCCACTACACATGATAACGATGAAGTATAAGCGCGTTCCAGTATAGTGGAATGTACCCACTATACGTGATAACGATGACGATGACGCCGATGACCATGAAGTGGGTTCACTTTCCAACATTTTAGGGGCGAAGCTCCTTAGGGTGTGGGTCTGTCCCTCCTCTGCAGTAGTAGTAGTAGTAGTAGTAGTAGTAGTAGTAGTAGTAGTAGTAGTAGTAGTAGTTGTAGTAGTAGTAGGTAGGTAGCCACGTATAGTGGAATGTACCCTCCACGTGATAAAGATGACGATGACGCAGTATAGTGGAATGTACCCACTACACGTGATAACGATGAAGTATAAGCGCGTTCCAGTATAGTGGAATGTACCCACTACACGTGATAACGATGACGATGACACTGATGACCATGAAGTATAAGCGCGTTCCAGGCCACACATTCTATTTCTGCCATGGATGAAAACGATCGAGCTTCGCCCACTCATAATCATTCATTTCGTAGATATGACGTGATTTTTTAATAAAAAAAGTACTCTTTTTCCGGCAACAACTCTACCTATTTTACATCAAATAAATGCAGGCGTACTCAACTTACTATAATTTAATTTATTTGTTTGCAATTGAAATTACCTTTGGCTGAAAGACCAAAGAAAGGGAAAATACTTGTGTTTTGTTTTCTACCTTTTGCTTCCTGAAACTGGCATTGTTGTTCAATTACAGGTGTTCTTAAAACCACTTCGCTTTTATTTGGCTACAAAATCGGACCAAAAATTATATGGCATGGCTACATCGGGCTAAGATTAGCGACAGTTATGGCTCTTTTTTAGACTAAGGAGCCCCGGCGTTCGCTATTCTGCTTTTGCCTTTTATCCATCCATTCTGTTAATTAGTCAATTCGCACTATCAGTTTAGCTTTTGAGAAACTAACTCATTCTAGAATTTTCAGGAACTACTTATTCATCGGTCAAAGAAAATATTGGGTATTTCTACTGCAGTGGGGGTGATTCTGCGTCACATTATGCATAAACTATTTACAGTAGTATGTTTGAGAAACTAACCCATTCGAAAATTTTCAGTTACTAAGTAACCAAATGGTCAAAGAAAATATCGGACAAATTCTACAGCAGGGGGTGATTCTGCGTCACATTATGCATAAACTATTTACAGTAGTATGTTTGAGAAACTAACCCATTCGAAAATTTTCCAGTTACTAAGTAACCCAATGGTTAAAGAAAATATCGGACAAATTCTACAGCAGGAGGCGATTCTGCGTCACCCTGCGCATAAACGAAGAGCGCAGAGCGTGCATTGGTGCTTGTTCCGAAAGGAGGTCGCGGTGCAGCTGCGGAGACACGCGCAAACCCTATTTGCGTTTCTTGTACGGACATTATATCGGGCACGAATCCTCAAAACTGCTCACGCGACGTGCTTTGTTTAAACCAACCGTTGTTCTTAAATTTATCAGCTGCAAAACCATATGCGCACACTGTCAGCATAAAAGAATACCCCGGGTCTGAGCTTGCGCGCATTTCCTGTACCTCAGATGATTGTGACGCAAAAATCACTCACTCAACTAAATCCAATATGCATTTGTACGCGCGTTTAGGTGAGCATTGTACCAGAACTACGTGACTGTAACCTGTTTGAAGGGTTAATTGAAGGCTGTGAACTGCGAACCCGAGATTTTCGCATAGCTGTGTCCTTGGGCATGGTCCCTTGATGAAATGGGTCATGCGCTACTATTACAGATTGCTTTGTTTGCTTGTATCCCCTCTTTCCAATTTGCGAGGCTTATTCGAAAAGGTTCGAAAGGTAACAGGAGGTGAGTACTCTTTAAGTATAATTAACTAAAGATTTATTATATTTAAAAGGAGTTTTTATTTTAACCAAGTGCCTGCGCACAGCAGCTTAGTCGGTTAACGGCAACACGCTTGTTTCGCAATGTTTTTTAACGCACCCAAGTGTCACCTATTGTGTT
Organism: Rhipicephalus appendiculatus; assembly: GCA_030522465.1. Taxonomy (NCBI): domain Eukaryota; kingdom Metazoa; phylum Arthropoda; class Arachnida; order Ixodida; family Ixodidae; genus Rhipicephalus; species Rhipicephalus appendiculatus. The sequence goes on from JALIZH010027454.1 coordinate 16,951, forward strand.
CAGTTATTTCGACATTAACTTGCACGCGTTACCTGTCTCTGTTCTGTTGCGATGTTAACTTGTGGTATACAGATTCCAGTAGCATGGCGTGCTGCTTCTTGGCTACACTCAAAAGAAAAATCACAAGAAGTGCGTGACATCTTGCGAAATAGCCGTTTTAACTCAGTTCTATCTCTCAGCATTGCGCAGTTGACGTACCTGGATACCACATCTCTATTTATTTCGTTCCCTGCCCCGCTTAAACCGGCATTCTGAGAATGTTAGACGCATTAGTTCTGAAACCTGTGTTCAACATATCTTTTCGTCAACCCTCGATTGGCTTACACATAAAGTACGGTGAAGGAACGGCGCAAACGTTGTGAAGTTTATTGCGAAAGACTCAAGCTTTCCAGACAATAGAGGTCAGACAGATGAGGAACGCGAGCAGTAATATTCATTTCTCGGTACAAGACAAAGCTGACCCATCTGGTCATGTCGACTCTAAGAAATAGATAAGACGAGAGCGTTGTTGCATTGTTTTCGTGTCTGCTGCTTTGCTGTTGCAATAACATCAAGGTATAAACGTGCCTAATCATCATTAAAGCAGTTATACCTCGTCTCTATCTGACAGATTTCTTCAGAATAAACACCCTTCTGCCAATAAGCGTAATCAGATTCTCGGTTCTATTGCAAGAAAGCGGATAAGCGCCGGCGTATTGCAGCATTAAAAAAATTCGGGGACCCTTAAGCTGCGCCTTTAAGATTTGAACACGATAGCGATATCCTCTCCCTAGTGCGTACTTAAATCATTTAGTGCATACTATGTAATGGGTAGCATGCTTTAAACTCAAGCAATTATGCGCGTGAAATGTTTTCGAACTAGCTATGTGCCCACCACGGGGTCTTAAGGGAATACACGCAGCAACGTCTGTGCCTCTTGTAATGGGTGGCTGGCTTTAAACCACGATGTAGTGATATTCAGATGTTCTGACACCCGATGGCAATGTACGCTTGTACCACGCAATATTGCTGCGATATTACATGTTGTATTTAGACGCCTGTATACAAAACGCGTGTGTTTGTAAAGCAAGAGTTATTTTCACTGCATTTTCAAGCAGAGGAAGTTATTTTCACTGTATTTCCAAGCAAAGGCGTGGCTGTGTGATCGAACACCTTCTTGCCACGCAGACGGCCCGGGTTCGATCCTCACTAGGACCCGGAAATTTTTATTATTTATTTAATTTGCATCTTTCGCGATTTTTCGGTCACGGACAAAGATGATGATTTTTTCGCTCACAACCAACGACGCCGACACCGACGCCGACGCCGGAATTTCTGCGAAACGAGCTCTTTAACGCTATTGCGTTAAAATTGGGGAGTGTACTGTAAGCCGTTGAAGTGTGGCGGAGCCAGTGAAAAGTTCACTGCCGTGCCGCCTACCATCCCTCGGCGTGGTGTTGAGGCTATCGGCTGTGGTCTCCGCGATTAGCTCCGCCAACGCACCATCGCCGGAGTTAATCGCAGCGGCCACGGCAGCCTCAACACCACGCTGTGTGACGGTAGCTGCCGCAGCAATACAGTGGTCTACCGCTCCGCCATATCCGCTGCTCCGCCGTAAATACCGTAAAATTTTGCGGCCCGACAGTACATAGCGGCATTTTTGTTGGCGACACAATGCATAATTTGCACTACAGCTGCTCTTTAGACCTCTCATAGTTGCCGTCAACATTGCATAGCTGGCCTTTGCTATTTTGGTCGTGACGTGCCTTCTAGCTTGATGTCACTGCCACGTGGCGGAGGACACAGGACTGGGGCAGGGCCACTGTTGTTAAGCTCGCCTAGCTACATTTATTGTGATGATTCCTTCCTAATTCACTTTCTAAAAAGAACGGATATTTTGTCAGCGGATCTGCATACCACAGGTAACACTTGAATATATTAAATCACAAGCAGTACAGTGTTCTGCTTTCGTAAGAAACTAAGAACTTCAAGTCTCACTTTTTAGCGCACAAGCGCACAAGGATGAAAAACGACGCGGACACAGCTTTAAAAAGTGAGACATGAATTACCAACATGTCCAAGCATACGCTCTTTTAAGAACTTCAAGTGCTTGATTTAGGCAGAGTGGTGCTGTGCCTGAGCACTGCAGTTCCCAGGATTGGGTAACGAGACTCCCCTTCACCAGAATTATTCTCGCCTAGCAAATTTAACGTAACGCGTGGTACCCACTACGTCTTACCCGAACTCAAAATTTTAAAATTTTGTTGGTTTTCCAGTTAACGTCAGACTCTTCTACAGGATGATCTTAGGGTTCTTCGTTGATGCCTTGTGTTTTTCTCAAGGGCTACCTGTTTATTTTGAACTCCTATTGCGACTTAGAAATTTGGAACGATTCGTGAGTTGAGGAATGGCATTCTGGCACCTAAAATAATTAGAGTGTTAGACTTGAGAGTACGTTCACCTCTTTTTTTCTTTTTCTCAAAGCGACATAGGTAAGCGCAACCTTCTTCTAATTTCTATTTACGACCAGAACAAATAAAGGAGGGGAAAATACATAATTACCAGCTATATACTGCTACACGCGCTCGTTTTTTCATATTTTTATGTAGCCGGTCTGTTACACGCATAACCTCTGTCTTGCGCGAACCGCGCACGACTGACTGGGAACCTTCCATATTTGTTTAGAATTTTCTGATAAGCTTCAGCATGGAACGACAACAGCAGAGTTTGTCCAGGAACAAACCAGGCCACCGACGATAACGGTAGAATCTTCGATGCTACTGGTATAAATGCCGACGTGCTTTAGTGCTAATCAGATTACCGATAACAGTGCTTGCCGCTATCAGTGTACCGCGTGTATTGCTGGTACTTTAACTTTACCCGAATATCACCCGAATAAATACTTTGATCTTGAACGAGCCGACTGCTACCTTCTTCAACATCACGACCGCATGACAATATAGTCATCTGAAGGAAGAACGTTGGGGTTCACGTAAATGTAATGATTGTTTTAGCACTGCAGCAACCTCCTTACAAAGCTGCAATAATCAAATCACCACGAAGGACAGCAAAGTATCCTTCATTTCTTAACGTTGCGGCTTTTAATCTAATTATATTAAAGCTTTTGGGCGTACGTATTAGAAAGTGCTGAATATTCTGTCTTTGTCTATATTTCTTAAGGTTCTGACGAAAAAAAAATTGGGGAAGCTTGCACTAAGCACTAAGCCGCTCAAGCCTTGAAACAGTGAAACTGGACAATTCTGAAGGCTAATATGGTTGCTTCTAGGTTGTTTCTAGGCCTAACTATGTGTAGAGGGTTGTTTCTTGGTTGCTTCTAGGTCGTTGCTATGCTTTTAGCTAGGCGATACGATGTTATAACCTAGTTCAACCATGTGCTATGACATTACAGCCAGGTATTACGACGTTAAAGCCAACTACTACGACGTTAAAGCCAAGTACTAGCTGTGACGTTAGCCAATAACTACGACGCTATAGCCAAATACTACGACGTTATATTTACGCTTAGTAGCCGGCCGAACGTTAGACCGAGAGTGACCCCAAGTATGAATGCGAAAGACAGGAATTATTCACGAGATGCCATCGTTATTGAGTAAGCCTTTGTCGTCGTAGTCATCGTGCTCATCTTGATCATGATTAGAGAAATCTCCAGTCTCGGCTCTTGAGAACTCCTCGGGCTCCTCCCTACCATGAAAAACTTCGACCCTGCCTTCATTTTCAGTCAATAGCATTTGTTATCTTTGCCCCTTTTTTGAAGTCTCGGCTTGTATTCCATTAAAATAGCCTTGGTAAATCAATCATTGGCTCAACAGGTTCATAGCCAAGACTACAGTTACTCATCACAGAGTATAAGTCTCTGTTGTCGTAACTAGGGTTGGGAGGAGCTTTTTAGTGGACCAGTTCTGAGTAGTGGGACTTACCGAATTTCTGTGGCGCATACCCGTTTATGATGGGTGGACCAGTGGTGAGCCTATGATTCGTGATACGGCATACATATTACTGCAGCTCAAACGGCTTCGCTGTTAAAAAATGCTTTCTAGACTTAATTGCTCAGCAGAGCATTGCGACGGCATGACTTCATGGTCGTGTCATTTTGCTGCCCGTAATACGAGGCTGTGAACATTAATACTCCTGCACACTTCTGAATTTCCATAGAAACAGGTGGATGTTACAAATGGACAAATGCTGTTATCACATCGATCTTCGTGGTACATATGCGTAGATGATGTCGGGTAATGTCAGCGTATGCGAGCAGACGATATGAGCAAGAAAACCTGAAATGCTCCCCTAGATTTTACATCAGATCACGATTACAACCTTACAAACTACACGAATTTTCTCTGAAACGTTAAACTGAAAGAACACTTCTGCAAAAAGCAATCCTCTCACTTAGTCAGAAATAACTTTTCACATAGGTTCAGACAGCACAACTGGAGCACCTCTGCGCCATTTGGAAAAGCAAAGTTCACATTGTTGGTCAAATTCACACTGCGGGCACCTTTGAAGGCTTTCGCTTAAAGCAAAAATGTTCCTACCCACAATTAAATTATTTCTTCAATTCCATATATTTTTTTGAAAATCTTTATGAGCCCTAATGGTTCTTTTCTAGGGCGCAATAATCATTGCAATACAGCTGCATAACAGCAGCATCTCCGTGCGCGGTGGGCCAGGCTTCTGTTATATCTGATGGTTGTTGCAGTTGAAGTTAAATTTGAAGTTTATTATAACATCATAAAAATACAAGTGACATGGTTCATAAGTATTACAGAAGGAGGTCCCGAAGTAAACACTGTCAGGGAGACCTCCTAGCGATATTGAATTGATTGAATAGAGGGCAGGCAAGTGGCGAGCAAAAAAGAAAAGCATGTTGTAAACACGATATCGACAAAAAAAGACATGAAACGTATTTTAAAAGCGTGAAATGCAACAACAGTACAGAAAGCAAAATATAATGCATATTGAAGCAAATTAAAACTCCGCTAAAACATGTGGTCTTGTTTGTGTATACCTGCTTGGCAACCTGGTAGCGAGGTATCAGAAATGCTAACCGTACCCTAGGCTACTTACGCCGTAACTTTTCAACTGCACCTTCATCTCTAAAAATGCTTCTTTATATTACCCTTGTGCGACCAGAATTAGAATATGCATGCGCTATTTGGGATACTACTACTGACAAACTGATATCTTCATTAGAACTCATGCTAAATAATTCTGCTCGCTTCATCTTATGTAACTATAATCGAACTGCAAGTGTCTCTGCCATGAAAAACAACCTTTCACTCAGATCACTATCTTCTCGTCGTAAAGTCACGCGTTTGGTTCTTTTTTCACAAAATATTCCACCATCCAACTCTCCGAAACGAACTCATTTCTCAGCCGCAATACATATCGCCTCGAATCGATCATCGTCATAAGGTTGGTCTCGAAACGTGTCACACAGAAAGCTTCTTGCAGCCATTCATTATCCTATCATCCACTGAATGGAACCGCCTTCCCGATGCCATCACGTCAATTCATGACAATCACTTATTTAAAGCAGCACGAAATAATATTGTACAAACGGATTCTCCTCATTTTTTTTGTTTTTACTTTGCTTTTGCAACACGAGTGCTTGTAACAACCCAGGACTTGATTTCTTTTTCCAACATACATATTTTGTAACCTTAGTGCACTTTTTATCATTGTTTATAACTTGTCTGTGAACACATTATGTGTATTGTTAATCTAGCTAAAACTGTATAACTACATGCCTTTATACTGAAATGTTCTATCTGCTTTTTTTTTTCTCCCGTCGCTTTTCTGTAACCACTCCCCTCTCTAATGCCTTTGGCCCTGAGGGTTTTTAATAATAAATAAGTACTGTGGTATTGCGGGTTGCTCAGTTAACATTAGTCTTGCGCCGATAGGTTAGTTTGGAGAGGTTCAGACAGTTCCACTCAAGCTGATATTCTTTGAAGTTAAGTTTATTTTATTTATATTTTATTAACACATTCTGTAGCCCTGTCGATGGCCAGGGAAGTAGTGGGGAATCGCACAGCTGTACAGTATAAAAAAAAGTAGTACAACACCACAGGAACAATATTATAAAAACAACTTGAATCCGTAGATTTCAGCTTTTAACGAAAGAAACATCCATAGAAAGACATCAAACAACTTGGTAGCGAGGTGCGCCGTCCAAGTGGGAAAGGAAAGCAACTCTATTTAAAAGCATTGGTTCGAGACCCATAGGGCCCAATGTTAAGAAGGTGAGACCTCATAGAGGAGGAAGGTTCAGCAAATTCGATATACGAACTCAGGTGAGAATATTTATATGAGGTAATGAATTTAAGTGGCGTCTGAGTGCATGAGCTTCAGGTATCTCAAATGGCGTCTGTTTGTAAACAAAAACATGCGATTCTGCATGAATATTTCAAGGGGTTTTTCCCGTTGATTCCCATGCAGTTGAAGAAATATTCCACCCAAGATGTTTAGTGGAACCAACGGTGGAACTCTGCGACACTATTCTCATGAGCTGGAGCTACAACAAAGAAAGTAAAAAATGCGAGAATGGATTTGTCTGCTCCGATTGCAAGAACAGATTTGAAAGTGAAGATGAGTGCTTAAATCATTGCCCTATGAGTAAGTATTCCTAATGCACTTTAGCAGCTATGATTATAGTTTGCTTGTTAAAAACAAGAATATCTTATTCCACATTTGTTTCTACTCTCCCGGTGCGAAGCTTGCAAGAACGTCCGACAATTGGACGCTCCTCTGAAAGCGCATCACGAAAACTTTATTAAGACTACTTCAGCCAAGCTCATTTTGAGTGGAGGCAATTACCTCAAAGAACCCCACTTTTTGAGGACGAATTACATAGGGGTTGCTGTTTATGTATGATTAACATTAATGAGTTAAGACTAAATTTTTATTGAAGGTGGCCCACAACGTGATCTCGAAAAGCGAAGTGGATCGCACTTGCTTTTTGTATGATTGTTAGATGCACTAGCAGTGCTGTAATAATCTCTAAAGATCAGTTTATGTGACTGAAGCAGGAGGAAGTTGATGTGGGCGAGGTGCTGTAACATAATTAATGAATATGCTGCGCCAAAACACGATGAAGACAAGAAAAATAAAATAAATAAAAGACATCAGACGAGCGCAAGCTATCAAAGGTATTTTTTCATGAAGAAACATGAATACTTATACATAGAAAAAAATACTTCACCATCGTGACGTCACGATTCCTCTAACGCGACGTAAAGCATCGCGACATCCGTTCAGTCCTTAAAGGGTTCTGACACACTTTTTCAGCATGGTAAGGACACACTGCCGATTGGTAGTCGAGGCTCCCGAAAACACGCGAGCCAAACATTATAGCGCAGTAGAATGGAAAGCTGGGCAAGTTGAAATGCTTGCAGCGCTCGTCCTGTGCTTATACGTTCCTTCGTCTTCGTATTACGCGCTGCGTCAATCATGCAATCATTATAGCGCAGCACGCTGCCTGGAATTTACAGTAAATTTTCGAAGTCAGCTGGAACTCGCTTCCTCTTCTCTCGACAAATGATGCCATTTGTTTGAAATCACTGCGTCACAGACTCAAGGTCCTCACGATTGGCTGATTCGAGCATGGCGCGCAAGGGACTTTTGAAGGAACCTCCACGGGTGTGGAGACACGTGGCGCGTTGTGTTTCTCTCTGGTCCGCTCACGATGTTCAGTAACTCTCACGTGCCGCGGGATGGCGATCTTAGCCCAAGTTGAGATACGTGCACACTGGTGTAAAGCATGCCGCGGCGGCGTCCCGCTCATCGGCGCCTCCGCTCGGCAAGCAGGGGCACCCCGTTCACACTGCCGGCGAGATAGTCGGGATACAAGATCGGCAATGTTGAGGTGCGTGCACCCGCCGGCTCGCTGCCAGCATGCGGCTTCTCCCACACAGTCGGAAGGGTTGGTGCGGGAGAGCGGAAAAGTGTCTGGTTGCTATGACGACCGCCGTGTGAGGAGGAAGCGGAGAAAATTCAGGCGCTGATTCGTGGTTTGCTTGCGCGGCGGCCGACATCAGCGGTGAAAATAGGTACGCGAGAGATACGGCCGGCGGGAGGGAAGCGTTCACGATCCGCTGGAGAAAGAAAGAAAAGCTGCGTCGAGCGAGCGGTGAGCGGCGCGCGGCAGAGTGCCGCGCCGCCAGAGTGTTCGTACCACGGACGATACTTACACCGTGGTTCGTACCCTTCTGCGTCCAACCAGCGACGCTCTTCTGGCTGTTACACCGCGTTCTCTGATCACTCTCTCGCCGTTAACTACTGCAGCTACCAAAAAGGTTTGTTTAATTATGGACGTTAGTCGTCGGGATGATGTACCACCCAGCGTCAACGTGGCTGCATCTTTGTTAAACGGTGCTATAGCTGCCAAACACCAATAACACTGTGAAAGATCTTTTATATCAATGTACACTAAAGATTCAACTACTTACGTAAGGATACGTTTTACTTCCATTTTGTAACGATTCCTCTGACGGAGAGCCACGATGGTTTTTTTTCTTTTTCTCACATCGTATAAGCCGCACCAAAAGGGCCGCGGCTCCCCCGATGCCTCGGTGGCGAGCGCCACAGTGCGGAGATGGATTCCGCCCCACCCACCTCTGCAATAATGCTCTGTCCGTGCTATTAGGACGGCGGGCATTAAACCTGCCGGCGCACAATCTCGGACGCCATGGGTGCAAAAAAATTCCATGTATACCCACGATGTGGCAGCACATGTCAAACGAGAAAAATGATCGAAAAGGCGCGCATTTTACCCATGCACGTGAGGACGCTCGTATGAATCAGTGACCATCTTTTGAGGATTACTTTCCATAGAGGGGAAAACGAAACGTTTAACAGAGAACTAGCAGTTATGTTTAGGATGGGTACATGCCTGGAATAGCTATGTACTTGCACTGTCTTACTCACTAGATGGGGTGGCTGCTTGTGGCCGTCCACCGGTTGCTCGGTCTTTAAGGGCGCACGCTTCGCGAAAGTTGGGCAACGGAATGCACATGGCTATGCTGAGAAAACGCTTAAACTCTGGCCTATGTAAAGTGGCACTTTATTATTGCGATAGCAATTATACGGACACTCTCGGCTGATGTTTGCCGTCCCCCGTCCCTGTCGCCGTCATGCCCCTGATATGTATATGTATGTGTATATATAAAAAAGGCACAAAGAAAAGTAAATCAGAAGAAAAAAATTCCAAAGCACCCGACCGCGGCTTCGAACCAGTGGACTCCTCGCACCGCAGTGCGGTGCGTTAGACCACTTAGCTACTCCCCATGCATGCGCCGGCATAGTAATGGCAAGCTCTTTATGCACACCATTTACCGCTGACGGTATGTAGATCTCGGGGGAGCTTGATCATGTTTTTTTCTATCACGCAACGCTCCTACATTTTCTTTTGCTTTGAAAACTACCCTTGAGACGCGCACGTAAAAGGGGCTCCTTTCTGTACCCACTCGTGATGTCGGAACGAAAAATAGAAAAATTGGCCGCGTATCTGCGTGCTTCGCTGCAAATGTCGTCGAAAGACGATAGTCTTGTGCCGACCGTACTACGATGTTTTGCCTTGCCTCAGACAGCGCGTACTCTACGTTGAATTGGCTGTATCTGGATGGCATTGATAAAATAGAGGAGGCGCTGCTCGATATATGGACACCATCGAAAAAAAGCCCCCACCTCCCCGGGGAAGGGAATCGTGAGGAAATGCGAATGCATTTCGCGCGCGCTTCACTCCATTTATATATGGTGGTTGTGGTTTCAAGAAGGAAAAGGCGCCTAATTTCTGCAGCCCGGTCGGGAGCACGGCGCAGCGCCTTTTTTTTTTGCCTTTTCTTGTTTTTTTTTAATTTTTTTTATTTATTTTTTTTAATTTTTTTTTTCATATATAGCTCCGCCGAGCTCCGCCGCAGACCGCTTTTAGTTAACGCGCACGCTGCGAATTTTTATTGTTCAACAACGCACAGGAGAAATCTCCCACCGGCACCACCTTGGAGGTCAAGATTCATTGCCATATATACGGGGTGGCCAGTGAACGGTTGTGCAGCGCGAGCAGTCGGTTTTTTCAACCAAGAAACTCGCTAGCAGACGCTGCCTGTGTCGGCGTCGCCAGGCGAGAGAGGGAGAGGGGGGAGCGTAGGAGAGGAGAGAGGTGGGGTGCGCATGCGCAGTGGGAGTGTGGACGCTGCGGGCAGAGATGCCTAGAGAAGAGAGAGGGAGCGTAGGAGAGAAGAAGAGAGGTGGGACGCGCATGCGCAGTGGGAGTGTGGACGGCGCGGGCAGGGATGCCTAGAGGAGAGAGGGGGGGGAGCATAGCAGGGGAGAGAGGAGGGGAGGCGCATGCGCAGTGAGGGTGTGGTTGCCGCGGGGAGGGATGCCTAGGGGAGAGAGAGGGAGAGAGGAGGTTTTTTATCTATTTTTTTAAAGGGTTTGCGCATGCGCAGTAAGGGCGGTCACGCCGTACACCACCACCACCGGATTAAGCTTCGCCATAAGATGCTTCACATCTAACACCTGCCGGCGCGCACACCTCCTCAACCTATCCTCCTCCTCCTCCTCCGCGGACAACGCCAACGCCGCACAACGCCAACGCCGGATGCCTGACATAGCCCGACTATGAAATGCATTCGCATTTAAAACATGAGCTTCTGCTGAACCAAGGGCCACTGCCAGCTGCAGCACTTTATGGTCGGCACAAGGCTTTTTCGTGCAAAGCGTCGCATTTTCAGCGCAGCCTAAAAAACACTTGGGTCTTTAGAATTACGTGTCAATGTGTTTTCTAATAAAAGAACACACGACCTGGTACTTACATATTAATGTTGCGCCTCAGGTATGCGTAGTATTTGCTTTTTTGATCGAATATGTTCACAAGTATGAAAGCAAACACCAGTTTAAGATGGGTGGGCGTTCAGAAAGTGGTTACACTTTGGCCGAGTAGCTGAATCGGGTTAGGGACAGACAAACAGGCGGACAGCCAGACCAAAATTTTTGCGTGTAAGTATTCCAAGAAAGACTATCGTCTTTAAAAAACAGCGTGCACCTTGCATCAAACGCGACGGCGTGGCTAGGGAGACGCAGATGGGTCATTCCGCGCGCCGCAATTTAAAAGAAGAAATATCTAAGGGCGGCGGGTTCTGCGTTATTCACATCTGCAGCGCGTTGTTCAAACACAAAGGCGTAACAACTCTGATAGTTGTTAGTTCACGCTTGTCCTCTGTATTCCTGTACGTCCTTTTCGATCGTCTTTCTTTGTGCTTCAGCAGAAACTTGCAAGTATTGAGCAAGCTCGTCGATCTTCGTGTGACATTCCAATTGCTTGCTATCGGATTCATTGCTTCGCCCTTTCGGCGAAATTGTGACATTTTACATACTGCTGACGGGCAGGCCACGCAATCGGCAGCTGATGCGCCAGCTAAAAAATCTACATAATAGCGAAGACATCTTCAATGGCGCCTTCTACTTAAAGTTGGGTTGCCGAAACCCACAACTCTGCTTAAACCTGCGTGTTTAGGAAAGAACGCGAGATCTGGTTGACCGGCAAAAGTGAGGCCCACCGAGTGGCTTTCAAGCTCTGCTCAAC